>JAIPRL010012727.1:0-11649 GCA_025469235.1 Pemphigus obesinymphae | reverse complement strand
AATGATTTATCATTGCTTTCAAATTCAATACATCCACCAAAAGTACCCTGTCCAGTAGCGAAGTGCATCCACCAATACTGACACCCGACGAGCGAAGTGCTTCCACAACCTACTGACCGGCTTTTTTAAAATTAGATATAAAATATATAAATGATATAAATGATATAAAAGCGTTTCAAGTTTAAATGATGATGTTAATTTCCCAAGGATGGATATAGTGTACCTGGCTAACTAAATTAAAAACATAACCTTTTTAGTGATTGATTTTATGAATATTTTAATAAATTAAGATAAATTAAATATCAAGTCTTTTGAGGATTAGTTTTTTAATACTTAGAAAGTACCTATTAATATTTTTTATGTATTTTTTACAAGACAGTTGATTTGTTTGTTATATTGGTTTTTTTTTTTTTTTTGGTGCAGTGACCTTGTTAAAGAAAAGTTCAACACGTGCTCAAATTATTAAATAATGTTAAATTCGGCAAAAATAATCGATTAAGAATGATATATATTAGTATATATATATTAGTTAGATGTTATCATGCAAAAAAAAAAAAACTTTTATTCATGATAATATCATTTTTTTTTTTTTTACCAAAAATTCGATATCAATACTCCATATATCCTTGGGAGTTTGGTATAATATAGATAATTCAATATTCTCGAATACCTATGTATATTAATATTTGTGTTATGATAATGAGTGTATTTAAATAATTTCATCTTATTATCATGTACCTACAAATGTGATTTAAAACCCACCTACACTTAGCAAATTTATATCCTTGTTTGATTTACGACAATCGTTTTGTAGGTTACTAAAAATACTACGTTGACCAATAATTATAATAGTTCCAATATTTTTACTATGGCATATAATATAATCCGGGAGGTGCATAATATATGGGGAGTGGGTCCGTGTTTGCACTTTCCCAAGGTATACATTCCCTCGACGAGACATTTCTGCACACACCACCGATTATATTACGACGAATGGAGAATTATAATTGAACTGTACTTATATATTTTGTGACTTACATGTTTATATCATTCGACTTCAAAGACTTCGTTATATGATATTGTTACATGATGAATATACTTATATAATTGTGAGGCTATATATATTTATATATATATATATATATATATAGGTGAGATAATCATTAATCTGTATAAAATGTACATTTCTTCGGCGAAAACACATTTTATTTTGGCAGTCTATGTATATTGTATGTGTTCATAATCAAACAATAATCATTTTTGAAATAATATCTGGACCATGTATACCTTTTTTTGGTTTTTTTTTTATCGCAATTGACTGCCGCAAATGCCCGCAGCCAAGTACACTTAGATCGGCGGTTAAAGGTTCGTTTAATTTTCTTCCCAGAGTGTTATAACCTATAAGTTTTCAAAATTACATATTTTATTCACGTGACCATCGAGGTCGCTAAAACATTTTTCGGCGATCCTAACCCCCAACATATTCAATGATATATCAAGGTTACCAGCTCGGTTAAGCTTATAAATTTTTTCGACCACGCTGCATGTTATAATACTAATTAAGTTTATAAAACATCTAATAATTAACCGTTTTGATTCAAACGAATTTTTTTTTTTTTATTAAACAATTTAATAATTTAAAACACATAAATAGATATATTTAACATACGAGTAAATATTATATGACATACTTTTGTTACTTTTTCTCCTTTTTCTTTGACTATTTAGATTTTAAATTTTTAGCCCCCTTCTACTGTTCTCTATCTAATACTTTTCTAATGACCAGTGTACCAGCACTGCAATTATACTTGTCAGGTCATTTACCATAGGTTATATCATATTTGGCGTGGTCTACCTCTTGGTATTTTTCCGCTCATCTGGCCTTCCCAAAACAGTTACCTGGTAACGAGACATCCGTCTTCCCGACAAACATTTTTTTGCCCATTCTAATCGTTTACTGATTCGATCATTTGACTTACTGTATAACTATCGAAATTCATAATTCATATTGACAATGAACAATATTTCCTAGAAATAAAGTAGACAACATAAATAGTTACCCTTGTTCTTCTCTCCCTCGACCAGACCAGTCTCACGATTTCAATATTACAATACATATCACATATTGGCACTATAAAATAATTTCACACGTTTACCTCTTTTATTTAAAACATTCAAGGAAAATTTAAGTCTAAATATAACGATAAAGATAGTAAATATACGTCAACATTTCAGTATTTTTTAATATGAATTATTATAATATTCATTAATTATTTGTAATCATAAATAATGGCATTGGTTAAACTGAGTATCGATAACACTGAGGATATTCGTACTTTGTATGTATATGATTGATTTTAAATTCTACTACAATTTTACGAATCAAAATAAAACTAATAATTAGTATTTTAGAAATATTCCTAATATATTTTAGAAGTAATTTAAAAGTTTTGTACCTATTTATAAATGATATACAAATATTTTTGGAATGAAGTATTCGAATACTTATTTTCAATACAATTACTTGTTATATTATTATATTTAAATGCGTTAGTGTTTTAAATAAATTCAAAAAGTATTCTTGACAAGTCTACTGTAAATACATAATTATCCATTCGTTAAGAGGACGGTACACCGATGATATTCAGCGATAAGAATATGTTTACGCAAAACTGTTAAAGCGGATTCTTAAAGTGATTTTAGAGTTAAAATTATAAAAGTTACCTATTATAAAATCGATAGATAATAAGATTATGGAATGAACTTTATTTGTAATTTATTGCTTTAAAAAAAATTATTAGACCTTATAAATGTAAAGAATTAATTTTTTTCAAAATTAATAAATTAAAAAACCGAAATGAGATTCACTCCAAATTTTTTTCCTTTGTTTATTTTATAATAGATGTATTCACTCTAAAATGACTTTAAAACCCATTTCAACACTTTTCCATAAATACGTGTTTTTTTAAAAAATATATCGTGATTACACAACAATAAAAAGTGGTAGACCAAATTTTAAATTATTATATTTTTTTACTTTTAAAAATGTCTTAAAAATTGCCTATATACAATCCCTTGAAAAACGAGTGTGTTCTTTTAATATCGTCAGTTATCACAAGTAGGTTTATTTTTTTTTCATACAGTATACGGGACATAAATTGAGAAAAAACAATATACTTCGATACATACCTATGTCGCATAAAAAAAAAAAATATATCGTGGTCAGTGGAAGAGGGAGAGTTATGCTGGGAAAATTCAATTTTTAAGTATTTTAAAACGAAAAATATTGTGACGTGCCTTGACTATTATATCAATTTATATATGTATTTATTTTTCAATACATTTATTAATAGATTCGGCTATATTCTATAGTATTTTATAGACGAATAATACAACCTTGTTTATATAGTTTGATCTATTTAGGAAACTCTCGAGGGTGAAACGATTAAAAAAGGTGTAGAGTTTCTGCACGGCGTATACCCTTAGGAGCGATCGATTTTACAGTGCTATAGACATTTATGGTGTTTAACAGGTATTGTGTTGTCGAATACTTAATATAGTGACAACACATAAAGTATTACGACGTGTTTAAGTATGTTTGCACGCAGAGTATAACCTAACCCAACCCTATGGCTGTGTGCCCGTGTAAGCTGTATCTGTGAGAATCTAAAAATCCGTTACATTATATACAAACCTCATTACATGATAAGGTACCTCTGTTTTAACGACAATTTTGGAACAATTTTTCTGTTATTATAGTAATTTTTTAATTTTAAATTGTACATGGACCCTATAATCAAGTATATCGACTTCTTACTACTAAATCACAACACGAGTAATTATTCGGCTAAAATGGCTTGTTAATTAAATACAAAGTGGAACCTTATAAATTGTTACACTTTCATTATTATTATTAAAATTCAAAATAGGCGGACATGTTAAAAATAATTTGAAATACTTTTATAATATATTTCAAACACTTCTCATAAATTCTTTAGTTCTTATCAGAACATTTTATGAAAGTTTTAAAAGAATTATACATACAAAGCAGAATATGCGTATAACCCATGTTAACGGTAACTTGATGAATCTTGAATTTTTAATCATGATCCTTGGAAAATGTTAACCAATACCACGATTCAGATTACACAAACATAATAAATAATACCTATAATTTATTTTAAAAATAATAAAATGTTTAAATGTTTATTATTTTCATCCATTTATAGTGTTTACTCGTAATTGTTAGTAATTTTTACTTGAAAATGTATAATGTGATTTCAATCTAAAAGTGATGAAATCCCGTAAAACTTATAAATTTCCATGGGTAGTTTGACATGTCGGATATGGGATAGGGATAAGGGTGTTATATTTTTATTTCCACGAAATATTGTTATGTAAAAATTATTTTGTAATATTTAAAATATATATGCTCTATATTAGCTATACCTATAAAACACAAAAATATCACTATTAAAGTAAAATACAAATACGTGTGTAATAAGTATTTAAGAAGTAGGTATAAGAAGTATTAAAATATATTTGACCAAAAATTTCTTGAAAAATGTTTTTGAGAATTAGTATAATATGTGGTGTTTATTTTTAATTTTAATTTAGAATTTGAAAATGATTGAACAAGGATTTTGAATTTTGACTTGTAAAATCCCTTTACGATAAGATATTGGATTAAAACAATTTTATATATCTATTTGCTGTGCCATCATATTTGTTAATACGATTTGTTAATTTAGTTAAATCATATTTCTATTGATTTTGCAGACGTCTTATTACATTGTTATGCATATTGTTAATAGGTATATACATTTTATTCTATATGAAGCTTTTACTATATTTTCTGCAATAGACATGTGCAACATGTATACAAATTTATCAATCAAAAATTCTAAAATATTATCCACCTAAACTAGAGTGTACAGATTAAAAATAAAAACACAGAACAAATGTTAATACACTTTTACTTTGGTTAACTATGACTAAAATAATATGTTGGGCAAAATGTGATTAAAATATAATTAATTTTAAATTAAGGATCATATTATACTGTACCTACATGCACAACAAATATTATTTTAATACATATTATCTATTACTTATGTATATTTTTGGAATATTTGTTTTAAAAACCTGTATGTACTATTAATTGTAAAACACATTTTCGTTTTGACATTCAAGAATAAACTTAAATTGATTCGTAACATAAGAATAAAAAAAATCCTAATTTGTAAGTGACGATGAATTTGTTACGAATACAATAACAATTTTAATTAATCAGCATAATAGTTAATATATTTATAGATTAACTATATCAGTTTACAACACGTGCAGTAGTTTCCGTTATTATCAATATTATAATAATTAATTTCACAGTTGATTAGTCCGTCAAACATATTGATAATTCAAAAATAAAAAAATCTGTAAAATATGTTTGTGAACTCGTAATGATTAAAAATTTTTGACAACGTAAAATGAAATAAACAATAACTTAAATAATAAATAAATATATTTCAAATATTTGAATCACTTTATTACCACTGAAGGAACTTTAGGACCCTTTGAAATTGTACAAAATCTTTAGATAAAACACAGGACATTAGGTACTCTAGTTTTAGCATAATTGTCAGGACACTAAGACACGTTAAGTGAAAAACGGAATATTTCCAATTCGATGGATCAATTATATGTAATATATTATATTTTCAGTTATTATTAAATTACATAACATATGCTGCATGCACTGGTAGCGAAATAAAATTATTTTTCTATTGATATACTCCAGAGATAGTGTCAGGTACTTATTGTTCAGAGAAGGAGGGGCATGGCTACTACAATAGCTTTTTATAGTACAATTACTATTTTTCTACACATATTCTTAGGTATGGGAGAAGACTATGGTCCATATGCACTTACCTGGAGCTGTCACTGAAATACTTAATACTCACCTTATCGTGAAACCGGAGAGGCAAAATAGATTTTTATAACTTAAACTTGTGTATCTATAAAACTGATTACACTATTATTATTTACACGATTTTTATAGGAAATATTTTGACAATAATGTGGATTACCTGCAGAAACTCTTTAATTGCCTTAGAACATAACATGAGCATCGTTTCCACTGATAAGGCGAATGCGGTGACGAACCGATCTTCGCAGGAAAAGAAATAACCGGATTTTTTTATCACAATTGTTATCAATTAGGTTTATTAATTTTATCGATCCTGTTATCTAGATTTGTTTTTGGGAAAAAATATTAATTTGAAAAATAAAATAGTTAAGATTAAAACCAAGAAAATTTATACAAATTTATTTTTAATTAGAAACGAAAATATAAATAAAACAAGAATACTTATATATTAAATAATAATCTATCCGTAATATAAATTGCGGAATATATTAGATTTTCCCACTAATAAACAATATTAAGGTAGGTACTAATTTGCAATGAGCAATTTCCATTTGTTGAAAATTTGAAGAACAGTAGGTACCTAATAAATAATAATTAAACACGTTTATTTTTAATTTTAATAATAATTACTATAAATACATTGTAGTATTTTTAATAATAAAAAATAACGGTGTTTCCAAAAAAAATAATATGTACTTATCTCAATGTATATATGTTTAATGTATATCTCATGTATATTCCAAAAGTTATATTGACTCTTACAAAAAAAAAATAAATAAATAATTTAACTTAAGTTAATAAGTAAATTTTAACTTAACTTAATTTAATTGTTAAAAAAAATTAATAACTTTAATCTTTTACTATTTTTTCAATTAATTTTACCCCAATTGAGCTTAAAAATCATTAACGTGCCCAGCAATTCTTAAAACTCAATTTAAAACTATATTAATAATGATTATGAAAAAAAAGATAATGGTATATTAATAATAAATGAGAATTTATTATGTACATTTTTATATATTCTTTAGTCATTCCTAAGTGTCGAATCTGTTTTTGCAATGCTTTATTTAAATATAACTTATAATCCATATATAAGATAAAGCCAATTTTCACTACAGTCTACAATCGACACTGTTAACTTCTCTGTGTTTATATATTTTCATTTTTGTCGAATGTTGATTTTAAGTTAAAAAAACATTTTATAAATCACATTTATTTATAATTAATCTTAATGCATTTTTATACTTAATTTATAATATTATATCCGATCGTCTAATGACTAATTCTCAGGTTAGGTAAAATCTTAAAAGACAGGATTTAAAATAATTAAAATTTGAATTAAACAAAAATAATATGAAATAAAATCATGGAAAAGGGAATACAATTTTGGTGAAAAATAATACGTTGTAGAAAAAAAAAAATCTCGATTTTAGCGGAAAATAGATCCATTATGTTTGTTGTAGATACATTTGTTTACATTTACATCTACCCGTTGGCCCATTTAAGTGTGATTAATGAAACTAAAAAAACATATATTATCAATCAATATCGTATGTCTCATAATGACAATTCTTTGTTTTCATAAATATCTATTAGATAAATGGATTAGAAATTTCAACTTATCTTACAATCTTCTTTAAGATTGTTTATATGAAGTACCTAGTTCTTTTTCATTACTCTTTTATCCGTGAGTTCCTTTTTTTATGCCGGCAATATTCCATTCATAAATAAATCTATGATAACAAGTATTAAAGACAAAATGATTGAAATTTTACATTAAATTTTTTTTTAAAGTAAACACCTATTAAACATTAAACAATTCAACTACATAATAATAAAGACGGACCCGTGTTAAGAAAAGGGCGTCTACGGTTTTAGCTTTTAGCTCTTTGTGGGGTGGTGGTTAGAACATTCACCACATTTAAAATGTTTGTTTAAATTTTTTTGAAGGTCGTTAGTAAAGTTGCCCACAAAAAATCATATCATCTTGACACACTGCGAGATGGAATAATTGCAGGTAAGTAACCCCACCATAACCAAGTCAAAAATAAAAAACGAAATATAGATGGCGTTCTCTAATTTATTTTCTAAAATTTTCTACGAACAAGAATGAATTATCTACAACCTCCCGAACATAAGAAATATTGATTTTTTAATAGTAGTGCTGTAGTAACCTCACCTCAGCATCATCATTGTTAAATAATAAAGATATTGTATCTGAACCAGTATTATATTTTCTAATTTGTTTTCTAAAATTTTCTACGAAGAAGAATTAATTTTCTAAAACCTCCCAAAACGTAGAAATATAGATTTTTTTAATGGCCCTCATAATTGATAGTTAATATCAATTATATGTAATTATGAACAATCATTATCATATCGCATAGAGATAAAACGTTTTGATTATCACACCTATTTCAGATGTTTAAAAACTGTTGTTATTTTGTTTTAAATATATTTTTACAATTTTAATTCATCATTGGTTATGTTTTTAAATTTTTAAATAATTTAATTTCATTCAGGGTCAAAGAAAATACTATTTTTTTTATAAGTTTTATAAATATACGTATGGTAAAGGTACCGTATTTCGCCCCTTGTTTTCAATTTCGCCCTTTTCTCGGAAGCTAGTGTTGAGATCATCTCGGTGACTGTCGCACATAGTCGTATGTGGTGAAGTCAAACATCTGTATTGATAAGAAGTTGATAAGTGAATACGTAAATGATTAAACGAAATAAAATCAAAACTCGCGTTTAAAGATTTCTTAGTAGCGCATTTCAAACGACAAAATCTAATAGTGAAGGTGAATAGTTTTTAATCTATTTATGTTTTATACCAAGTATATAGTCTTAGTGACACACATGAAGGGGTTCAGGGGTGTCAGTCGATACCCCAATAATATTGAGTGGTGGGTTATTCCATAATTTTGTTTGCAAACTTTAAAATAAACCATTATGAATGTTATTTAGGTATCAAAATTGATTAAGAAAATTGTTTGTGTACAAATTGTATTTAATATTTTTTTAAAGTTGTGTAATAACTAATAACAGTTGAGCCTTCTTAGCCAAGGATCCGCGTTGATTGCACACATCGCATATGATATGCCACTGTGTTCATGTGCATAACATATATTTAACATGAAATGCTAAAATGTACAATGTTTTTTGAAATGTAATTTAAAATAATCAAACAATATCAATTATTCAATAAAGCCATGTTTCTATTTTTTATTTTAAAAAAAATCCTTGTTAATATTTTAGCGTAATTACTGATTAACGTGGCTTTTAGATGGAATTTTTCCTCATACATATACGCGTCATTGCTTTTTTCCGGTCGTGATCACTAAACATATATAACCTGTATAAATATTTAGTATAAATCAAATATCACAAATCACGTGAACTCACTCGGTGAAACAGGATAGGATTTTATTTAAAAGGGCGCTATATCTATATTCGTTCTATCCATCTATTCAACAAATAATATGGCAAAATCACTCTAAGCTGTAAGATTTAAATTTTAAATACCTACTATATAATTTAAATATCAGAACATTATGTTCTGTGTTTTTATATTTACCTTTTTTTTACACATTTTTTGACAATTTAATTTGTATTTTAAATTTTTTAATATAAAAATGATCATATATTTTTTTTAAAATAAAAATAAAAAAAAAACGAACATGTAAATACAGATAATTTTCTCATCTTTAATTTAATAATAAGTGTTTATGGAAGATTTCCGCAGACAAATTTCACACAGTAAAATGACCTATTTTTTCCCATCGTAACGATCAATTTAACAGTCCTAAAAAGATTTTGAAAACTGTCTTAAATCAGTTAATAGGTAACTCTAATTTTAATAGACTTAATATTTATTAATTTTTTAAGTATCTTTTCTTTAATTAATTTATTTTTTCTTATTTATTCTTTAAAAATGAAAATGACTTAGTAACAGATGTTGACCAAACATTAAAGCAGTGGATATAAAAATGGAAAAAGTAAAGAAGTCCATTAAAATTAAATTTGTCGATAAATTCATATCTGTTTTCTAAATCTAAATCGGACTGTATATGATAAATCATAACGATGGACAAAACATGGACAATTTTCGGTAAAATTTGGAAGACATTTATGAATTGTCATAATGTATAATGTTATTATATGAGTTGTGTATAGTAGAGTTTCCATCATTGAGTATTATAAGGAGCAAGGACGGCATTCCTTAAACGTGTTGATGCCAAACTATCGATCATTGACCCTAAAAAAGAATCCATATCCAAAAATTTGTTGTACTTCATGTTACATTGATATTTTTTTGATGATAACTGTTGTGTTGTTGAAATGCAACGCGATCTAACAGAATGAATTGGCATATGTGGACTCGTTTTTAGGATCAATAACCGATGATTTGGCATAAATTCTGTTACATGGCTGTAAAAGGAAACATGGTTTCCTACACACACTAATATTTATTTACATATACACACACACACACACACACACACACACGCACATATTTTTATATTATTCGAAAATTGACTATATATAACCCCTTAAAATTTGCACGCAGATTTCCACCTTCAGCTCTAAATTTAACCAAAACGTAATAATTTTATTATAATATTGACAATTTTATAACGGAGTCAGGAGTGTAACTACCCGGGGGATAGGGGAGTAATTCGCCCCCTCAAAGTTGCTCATTCGGCCAAATCCTATTGTCAGTCGACTATTCGTGTTAATTAGTGATTGTGAACAAGACCATGGTAGTCTTGGTCTTGGTCTTGGTCTTGTTAACAAAGTAGAAGTCAGTTTTGGTCTTGGTTATGTTGAATAAATCTTGATCTTGTTAATTCAGTCTTGGTCTTAGTCTTGCAAATTCTTGCATTCTTTCTTTTTTTAAACTAAATCTATAAATAAAGATAAATAATTGATATATACGAATACAAGAACGAACACAAAAATATTGGATATAAAAGGAGGGATTGACGAAACCGTGAGGCCCTACATCCATTTTCCCTTAAGTTATGAGTAATCCAAAATTCGATTTTTGACTACCCAATATATGTGACTTTTAATATGTTATACACTTTAGTGTACAAAACATTTTTTCACCAGTTCGAACGCGTTCTGGTAGTAATTTAATGTGTTGTAGCGATTCAAAAAGTTTCCTCTCGTTAGCCATGCCTAAGAAATATGTTTTTATTCTCCTTTGAATCAGTATAAAACATCAAAACAAATTAAACCTATTAAATTCTTCTTCTTCTTCTTCTTCGCCTTCTCTCCCAACTATTTGGGGTCGACCACTCTGGTCCTACACTTCCACTTAACTCTATCTCCCGCATCTTCTTCACTTACTCCCACCTTCCTCATATCACTTGCCATCACATTCCCCATCTCTTTTTCGGTCTTCCTCTCCCCCTATTACCAACAACATGCATTTCCCTTACTAATCTTACTGCCTCAGTCTCATCCCTCCTTAATACATGACCGAGCCAACTTAACCTATTCTCTCTCATTTTGTCTACTATCGAAGCTACCCCTATACTACCTCTAATATACTCATTCTTTACTTTATCCTCTCTAGTAACTCCACTAATCCACCTTAACATTCTCATCTCAGCGACACTCATTCTCTGTTCTATCTTTCTATCTACTGCCCAACATTCTGTTCCATACATCATTGCAGGTCTCACCACTGCCTTATAAAATTTACCTTTTAACCT
>JAIPRL010012726.1:0-11651 GCA_025469235.1 Pemphigus obesinymphae | reverse complement strand
GATATTCATCTTTAATACTGTTCCAAAATCCTAAAAGTGAATATGAAGAAAATTGCATTCGTAGTGAAGAATCGGATGAAATGTCGATTAATTGTTCCTCTTCTGTAGTTGTGAAATTTGATGGTGGCTTTTCAGTGAACGACCCGTTTAATCCAATAGTACTGTTTCATTTCTTCTGGGAAATATTTAATGAAATGAGTTTCAAGATTCGTCAGATGCTCTAAAAATATTGTCTTTAAACTCGTTGGTAATTCAAGATCATTCTCTCCAAGAAAATATTTTAAAAGTGGAAAACAAGTGGTTTTGCCATTTTCTCCTGTTAATTTTCTTTTCCGTAAGTTGATTTTTTTAATAAAAGCAACTATCTTATCATCGTATAATTGCAGAATATGAGTTTCTTTACCTTGTAAAGATATATTAAGTGAGTTAAGTTTTTCAAAAATATCACATAAATAGGCTAATTTTATTACCAAATCACTATCAACAAATATTAAATATAGGATGGGTCGTCGTTCCGGTCTTCGTCGCATATACTCGGTATTTGTTTTCCGACCGTATTGTTTTTGTGTTTGACCGAAAACAATGACTGGCGAGAAAAATTGCCCGTTCTATTATTTACAGAAAACGCTTAGGTACGTATAATAGTTGCGAAACACGTGCGTTTATTGCTGCGATCTAAATACAAACGATATCCGTATACTAGATGTACACTATCGTAATTATTATACTATATAATATGGATTAGTATTATGCGTAGACGTGTTTGGACCATATCGTCCTTCACGGCCGAGGAAACAGAAATCAAATGTATTTAATCGGGTACAACTGACGGATTATTTTCGCCCGTCGTCAGACATTTCATACCAAACCATATCGACTCGGTGGATTTGTGTCTCCGTATATTATTTATTTCCTAAAGTCTTAAGGTCTCCTCCAACTTGGAAGTTGTGGCTCAATAACGAAATATTGTTTGTGATATTGAGTACCTATGTAGGTACACGACTATCAATGTGTTAAACTTGAACGTCATCATCCATGGTGTTATTATGAGTTATTAATATCAAATTTCAAGTATTAAATACGAAATCACGGATAAAAAATCCACCACATCTCATCGGCCGACTATTAAACTAGATTAATCTAAGTGTCATTGGCAATCTTTTCATTTAAACATTTTTAAAAAAAACCCATTCCGCGAGCGTGTTAAATTCCCGGTTTCTAAATGTATTTCAAATAATTATCTAAAGATATAAAAGGAATACTTCCTCGTCACTGTGTAATAAAAATATTATAAAACAAATAATATCTATCCCCTGGTATTGCAGAGCATATTTTAAGAAATTTTTACCGAGTGGAACATTAAAAAAAAATACGTGGCACATTTACCGCTGGGTTAAAATAATATGCTCTGTCAGATAATCAAATCGACAAACTATAATAACAAAATTATTTATAACAACAAACTATATTAACTATGGATTGACGAACACAACGGAATAGTATTGTAGTTATAAATAGTTAATAGTTTGGTAGTATTGTAAGTTCTCGCATATTTAAAGCAGGCCACTTATTATGCCGTTTTTATATAATTTGTAGGAAAAAATACATTTTTTGCTTATTTACCGTTTTCAAAGTGGTTTAAAAACCGAAGAATATTAGGATTGACTTTTTTTATTGTTTTATTTTTTAATTTTTTAAATATGGTTACCCTAACGTGATATATAATGTCCATCCATCATGACCTATCGTCGGCTTATTAATTTTCATATCAAATAATGTACATCGTTATACAACCAAACCACGGTCGTGGTAACTAGATCGTTTCGTAATAACATAATAATAATAGTAATATAAAGAGAACAATAACCATGATGGCGCTTGTGTGGTAGCCACAAAACACATTGTATCAGCCGCTAATGAGCGCAAATCTCACGAGGGATTTTCGTTGTGTGTATACACACTGCATAATACAATTAAGTGTGTAGTGTAAATATTGCGTCTATTATACACCTAATAATATTATAGTGTATTATTACGTGATATGCATTGGATTTCAACAGCGTTTTTCATTTTATACGGAACCCGATAACACGGTCCGTAAACAAGACCACGTGATTATTCCTCGTCGCGAAACAATCACTATTATCGTAACAATAAGTACTGGATTTTGAAATTTGGACTTAGTTCGACGAAACAGCCACCTCGAATTTAATTGACTGAACGTAAAACCCGTGCGTGGATCCCGTTTTTACGTATTTTCAGCTTCTCGACATGAAATTCAATAATTTTCCAAATTAATCTTTTAAGGTTACGCGCGGAACGATTCTATGGCACGCGTTCGCATTTTTGAAATGCCCATGTCCGTACGCAAACGGGAAAATACATCGCACGTGTTTAATTTTGGTGCGTTCGAACTCTGTATGCTATACATTTATTATATTGTATTTTTCTTTAAAAATCTACCACCATTGTGGTACACGTGCTCAAAAGAGTGTCCATCCTCGAATTTTTTTTTCCTTCCAATTCGAGCATGTACGACGTGCCGTTTGTTCAGAAAACCCGAAGGAAAAACGCGCGCGCGGTAATTCGAGAAGGGCGGGCTGATAAAAAACCGCGTTCGCATTATATATATGGTGTAATATTGGTATGCATGTAAGAATGCCTTGGATTAGAACGGTTCGATTATTATTGTTGTGTTGGTTTTTTTTAATCCTATTCGATTTTTTATGTTTTTCGTCATGTGTGACAAATTATTATACGATTGTGTCTCGCGTAGTATACAGTAGGTATATACATGTATAATATACGCACTTCGAGTGTTTGTAATGATATATTTGAACGGTCTCGCAAAAATACAATATTATTATAACATTGTCGTGGATATTACTGTGCAATGTATACACGTGTATACGTATAGAGCACCAGCAGCAGCTTTATATAGGTGCACTCGAAACGCGCTTTTACCAAGGGCGAATGCACACGATATTATATTGGTAATTCTGCTTTCACCAGTAGTTGGTATACCAAAAGTTTGGTATACCATAGCCATATATTATTGTACAATGTACATAATGCGTGACAAATGCTCCTGTAATATATTATATACGTACCTGTACGCTATAATGTTAGTCCCAAATTCGAACGTCCAAAACTCGGCTGTTGGATATATATATATATATATATATATATATATAGTGGGTTTATAATTGTCATGACGTGTACTCCTACGCGTCTCCTCGTCGTGTTAACGCGTCGGCGAAATTTACAATGCATTATTTCCACCGTGTTCTATATTATTATATACGTGCAATTACAACGCGTCTATGCTTAAATCATTATATTATCTATCGGTATAATTGTGGACCGAATGTGGAAAAATAACGATTAAAAAAAAAAAACATTGTTCTACACGAAAACGCGGTCGCCAAAGAATCTTGTGCAGCGCGAAACCCGGTCATTGGCGGCGGTGCGTATTATAAGTAGATACCATGCCTAAATAATTAATGTATACCACCTTAGACTGCGGTATTCGGTACCATATTATGGTCAAAACTCGTTTCGGTCGGAGTATACGACATAAATTACAATACGGTCACCCAGTCATCGCTTCCTTTTTCACGATATTCACATAATGATAATGATATATTTTATTCTCGCACGTTGCCGCGGTCCACGAATAGCGTTATTCAATTACTGGACGTTCATTATATGTAAGTCGTAAATAATATTTTAAGCGAAATTGTGATGAAAATCAAACATTCACCCGTATACACGAACATACAAATTATTACTATTTACCATCATATAACCCAGAATCTAAGGAGCAGACAAGCGTATTTGCAGCGCAGGCGTGGATCCGAAGGAGGGGGTGATAGAGGCGTGTGCCCCCCCCCCCAAAAAATTTCAAAAAATATACTTGTACTATGTTATTTAGACATAATTTTAAACAAATAGGTACCCACAAAATCGCTCAAGGATATTTCTGGATCGGCGACCTCTACTTGTAATTTGTATACCTACTTATATCAGATTTGGTAGAGTGGTAAAAGGTTATAGAATTAGGCTAAATGTCGCGCAGTAACGGCTCGTGGGAGAAATATCTGGTGGTGCTCAGCCAAAAAAATACTACGAATTAATAACAAATATATTAACGATATTATATTATGTTATTTTCTCTAAAATGTCGATATAATAGGTAGATACTGTAATAACGAACATGATGTCATTGAATTTATTAAGAACATACCTACATTCATATAAAACATAATTCAATATTTACCTTATGCCTGTATAACCTAGATTAGTGATATCTTTATAACATCTGAAAATGGGTAGATAATAACTGCACCAAACGACATACGACCACAGAGTAGTTAGATGTACATAGTTAGTGGTTCAAACTAGTTTTTTGCGTCATGCTATATCATTTACACGATGTGTTTTTCCCCTGAGAGGGAATAAAATACAACTGCGCTTGAGTAAATGGCGCATCGTACATGCATTTTTCAAGTGTGCGCAACGGACAGCGCTGCGGTAGCGTCGAGACAGTGGTCGCGACCAGTAGCAACCAACAACAATACAGTGTTGCCATGCGTAATATGTAGGCACAACAATAATACTCACGGGCACGACAATATTACTAAAACGGCGATAGATAAATAATGATTTTATACATAAAAACACTCTAATTTACTGAAATTTTAGACGGTGCACGTGCGCCTGTACTCCTTATAACACGAGCCCCTCTACTGATCTCACGTTATAATTTAGTGTACCGTTACTGTATATTATATATGCATTATTAATGGCGCAGTGATGAATGAACGCGAATCTAACGACATTGATCGGATACTGCACTAACAGCCCGTGGACCGTTAGAAGAGATGCCATTGAATTCATTTATTCCAGTGACTATATATGCGAGCCAGGCGCCTACAGCGTATTGTTATATCGGCCCGAAATCTGCCACTACTCCGTTTATTAAATTAACCGAAGCGTAATATTCGCATCCGCAACAAATAGTTCGTTGTACCTTACGTTATTACCCAGCGTTTGGAAAGAACGACACGCGAACGCCACTCGTTTCTGTCAAAAACGACGTTCATATTTCTAAGGAATTTGAACGATTTTCACACCGTTCAAATTAAATTGGAATATATTGAAATTTCGATATAGACCTTATTAGATTTAAATATAATACTTAAAATTCCAATTTCCTTGAGTTTGCTATAAAATGAAAATGATATGAATCGGTAATTTTTTAGTATAATATAAATAAGAAAAATTTATTTTTATTTTGTTAATTAAAATGAACGACCAGATGAACGCGTTCGTTTATTTAAAGAACGTGAGTGTGAACGTGAACGAATTGAATTTTTCAAGTGAATGTTCCAAACACTGATAATACCTATATATAATATAAAAAATCACTGTGTACAACACCATAATATATTATTATAATATATGAACACAATAAAAGTATTTTATATTCCGTATTCCGAGTATAGCAGCTGACAACACTAATATCGATGACGGGGGATGTCTATACAGACACGCATACAAAATAAAAAATTAACAGTTTTACGACTTCTTATTTCCCAAACTCTAACATACTCGGTATTTATACGCCTTCGCATATTAGGGGAGTCGAAGATGGTTCTTGATAGCTATGACAAGCATATAGCTACTAAATTATCGGACGAGTTTGGTAATTATGGCCGGCTTGCACCAGAGACCAGACGCTACAGACGAGAAAAATCTCGTTAGCTACCCCATTTGCTACCAGGGAGTCGAACCGGGGACCTCGTGCGGCGAAGCACGCGTTCGATCACAGTCGACCCATACAAAATGAAAATATTTTAGGGAGTTTGTATATTTGTACTGGGTCGGAGAAACATGTTTTACCCTGTAAAAGCGTTGCTTAAAATTGTATTCTTAAACTTAATATGCTATGTTTTGTAAAAAAAAACCCAATCAACGTTCATACTCCAACATTAAAAAATATCAAGAAGGTTGAACCACAATTCACGCATACGCTTATCTGGACACCCATAATTCCGGGTTATAGTGATAACAAATTGAGAATGCCAAAAATATCACTGTCGACAGTCCGTCTATACCCGTTAACCTATAGTTACCAACGTCTAAATAGTTCGAAGTCGTTGAACGAATGTTTCCGATAGATTTCTGCAATTATATGTGTATCCTTATGATGTATTTGGAACTGATACTATACAGGGGTTGATAGTTTGTGGTCATCGATGACCATTTGACCGCCCCCGGCATTCCTCCAGGGCTGTAGGCGATACTCATTTCTTCGTATATCCTATATTGGTATTGAATTTCGTCTAGGAGTTCGCAGAACGTATGGGCAGAGATCCCAGATGCCTATCTATATTCTGTGATATGGCTAGGTTATTCTTTCAACACAGATTATTACGTGTCAAAATAGATTTTATTATTACATAATTTGGAATTCGTACACTATGTGTCCCCACTTATTTTCAAAACCTATTGGTGTCGCACATATATAATATGGTGTATAGCACAAGCCAATTTACGCCGCAGATCGTAATTGCCTCCCGTGAGCTTTATCCCCCTATTTTATAGTTAAGTACACCTACATTTTTTTGTACTATGAGTATTATTATAATATATTACGACGAAAAGGACACTGTTTCGCAAACTCTGCCTAGTCTCTTCCGTGCAACTGTTTTGCCGTGTCGACCAAAATGATTATAAACAATCGCACGTGTGTGTAGTGTGTACGCGGGATAGTCGTCGGAAGAAAGACCGCGACAATAAGGCCAACACCAGATTATTAGGAAACCCACAAATATCTGTCTCTCGTTCGTTTATTTCAAATTTCACGCTTTTTACGCGTAAAACTAATATTAATTATTATTTCTGTTATTATAATTTCGAAATTAAAGTATAAATATTATTTTTTTACATATATGAATCTTATTAGTTAAGTATAAAAATAAGTAATAGCAGGTATAGTAGACATATAAGCATTTTTAATAAAACAAAACTGTCCCAGCTCACATTTTTTTAAAAATTATAAATAATTTGGCAAATGAAAATATTTCCTATATTTACCTGCATCAAAACCCATTTAGTATTTACCATTTACCTACCAGATATTTTATTAGTTCATAAAAAGTAAGATTAAACTATGTATCTATACACCTACTAATATTATATTGTACTGATACCAAGATACCTAGATACTAGGATGTTTTTGCGTATCTTTAGTACAAAATTATTTGAATCCAAATGTTTAGTTTTATAAACCAATGTTGGTTTAAATAATTAATGTATCCCATTCATATTTTATTTTTATTTACCTATAAATAAAAATGAAACATTATTATTATTTTACAAGTTTTTCTACGACTATAATGATTCATACACAAATATTAATAGTTGATTATATTATATATTATATAATATATAAATAATATGTATTTACATTAGGATTTTACACAGTTATTGGTATAAATGTATTTTTTTAATGGGGGTGGCTATGAGAGTATTAGGTTTTTTTTTTTATCAGCAATGACTTACTTAGTACCTATTGTGAATTACTTATATAACAAATAACAAGCAACTAATACATTTTTATAAATTTTTCCAAAAAACGTTAATTAAGGTGATTCGAGTCAATCCGTTTCTAAGGAGTTTAATATAAGCAATATCTACATATATATATATATATAATCATTTTTTCAACAGAAAATTGCTTTCGCTGTGACAAAATTGTGAGAGACTGACCGGTCCGATTTAAATTTCGTAAAAGGCTCAAGATTTTTTAACATCTTTTCTAGGTTTTAATCGTGGCGCGTTTAAAGTATGGAAGTTTAATCATACCGAAGTCGAAAAACGCCTCGATTAAAACCTGGAAAAAATGTCAAACGATCATCCTATATGCTTGGTACAGAATTAAAATCGGACCAGCCAAAGTCTCACGATTTTGCCGCAGCGAAAGGGTCTAAAAACGATATTTTTTTTTGACCGACTCGTACAACCTTAATAATGATTAAATTCCGTTGTATAATGATTAAATCCGAGTAAAAAGTTGCCGATAATAAAATAAATGTAAAAAGACGCGAAATTTGAAATAGGTATAATATGCCGGTCTGTAGTGTCCTAGAGGGGGTTTTTTTTTTTTTTTTTTTTTTTTTTTTTTAATATACGCTGACCGGGCCGGCGTAGCGCGCGCTCGCGTTGAAGCTCACCACATCACGTTCCATTTGTACACAATTCGAAACAAAAACAAAATTGCATCTATTACGTATGCGTATATATGCTGTATTTATGATATCGTCTCCGTCACGTCGTCATAATATTATATACGTACCTACGCAAAAATAAGGTCAACCGTGTTTATAGTTTTTTCTCGACTTGATATAGACACGAAATGTTATATTTTTTTTCGTCATTACCATTATTATGATCATCGTGATCGTTACGCATATTAAGAGACGGTCGCGGTTGTATGTATAGCTAATGAATCAGTCCGCTGGTACGATCAATTCTAAATATTATATTTGCGGTGGCGTTATGGAGAATGTGGTCAAGATTGCCAAAGAGGGGCATTAAACTGAAAGACTAGACAATCTAAAAATTAATCGGCTTTTAACAATAATAATAATTAATAATGTCAATTTAATTGAATATTATAAAATCTAGATAGACTTATACGTAGGTTTTTTCTTTTTTAATTTTACAAACATATACATAGGTAGTAGGTACCTAAATATGATATTTCATCATGTCAAAGAAATAATGTGCATAATATAGTAGGTATAAAAAAAAAAGTCTCAATAAAGGGGCAAATTTACCTATTGTCTCCCTAAAATATACACGCCACTACGTGTTTATACAATGACGTATAATATATAATGTGTTCCAAAAATAATCTCGAGAGTTGAAAGGATTTAAAACAGTGTGAATGTAATACATAAATACTCTCATGAATTTTAACATATTCTACTAATGGGTAACGAAGAAAAAAATGTCGTTCTTAGTTATTTATTAGATATTAGACATTTTTGTATAATGGTAGACGTGAGGTAGGCCGAGACATAGAGCAAAATCAGTAATTTTCAAGATACTCTTCGACGTTTTACATTACACTATAGTTATGCCTGTATCCAAACTATATTCATTTACATGCACTAAATTAATTCATAAAAATGTTCTACGAGGATTCAGCTATTAGACTGGGGCTGCCTCCTCAAAATACTTGCGAGTGAACAGAGAAAAATGTTTAGAAATGAGCTGACCAGAAATTTTCAAACCGCGGAAAAATTGGGATTGGTTTTATACATTGATCAATATAATAATGTGTCAATGATGTGAACCTCGTGATTAACATCAATAATCCATTATTATGCTACACATTTCAAGTTTAAATATTTATGACCTTATAACTTTAAAAAGTATATATAGATGCATATACAAAAAAATAAATATGCCGTATATGACATATACGGTCCATTGAATCATGATTTGTGGCCCATTAATTACCAAAATATAATTTTTTTGTAATTTACAAAAATATCCACGTAGATAATTAATTAAATTATATTATAATTAAAAATGTATTTTCACGTCTAAATTTTACGCTAAATGTTGTGTTATTTTTATATATTATGTTTTATTAGGTAATATACTAATATATATTTCAATTCTTTGATATTTTTTCACTATTCCAAAAAACTAATATTTAAATGTTTTTATTTTCAGAGGGACGAGTGGAAGTGAGCAGAGAAAACAAATATCTAAGTACTATGACCTCTGGAAAAGTTTTCGGAGAATTAGCTATTTTATATAACTGCAAGCGCACTGCTACTATCAAAGGTATATTGTATGAATTGTTTTTTAATTTAATATTTCTAAAATGATACGACTAATCCATGTACCTACTCATATTAAATTACTCATGATGATAAAGTCCATTAGTTATAAATTGTAATGAATCGATTGTTTCCTTAGTTCACCGTAAAAATTAATTAAAACTGTGTATTGTTATAAAACTCGTACTATTTTTATTGATTCCACCATAAATTATCGTTTACTTTACACTCGTATTATATACCTTACCCGGATGAATATAAAGTGCTTGACTACTCAAATTAAACTAACCGTATAACTTATATAATAGATCTGATATTAAATATATCTTTGTTAACAAAAATAAAAATCTCAAAATTGTACCTATATAGACCGATAAGATTTAATTTTTAGCTTTATAATGGTGTAGGTATATTTAAAACTATAATACATCTGTAAACATTACATTAAATATGCCTATCCATAAAAATATCGATGAAGGTTTAGTTATAATAATCATTGCAGTCCACATTAATCCTAGAAATATATTTATGACATTCATATATTCAATTTTACTAGCACACGTTTTATTTTATGAATTATTATTATTTCAAGTCATTAAACTAAGTGTGCCATTAATTAGTCATGTAAATATGTGACTGAGAATTGAGTACATACAAAAAATTTGATCTAAAAACTGAAGACATAACGAATACAATATTATAATTTAAATGTGAATAATTTACCATAAAATTAATCGTACCATAATACGAGTATGTTACTATTTAAATCTGTATTTACATTTGCATAACCACGTGCTGTTTAGCTTAGAAGTATAATATAATATATTTATTATTATTATTAAAAGTATAGGTATACTGCAATGTACCTACCTATATATAAAGATTCGTATTTAAATATCTTTTCGAGACATTCAGAAGTTATTTTTATCAACTACCAAATATTTAGATAAGTTAGAATTATCATTTTAAAGTAAAATATAATTTTATAACATTTTGAGGTAGGTAGTTCAGATTTCTGGGGCCATCACCAGATCCATTTTATAATATACAGTGTTACATTTTAAATAAACCCCTTATTATTTGAACGTTTTAATTGGTTTAATAATAGAATATTGAAACAATAAACGAAAAATATAATATAGGACTGTCATAATATTATATAGGGTGCAGTGAAAAGATTTCCCGAATTTTGAGTCAATGAGAAAAAAATTGTACCTACAATTTATCCAAAACATATTTTTACCGAATCAAAGTACACATAATATGGTTATTTTAGCCGGTTTTAAAAATTATATCACTTAAAAGTATGTAATTTATAACCAATACACATTTGAAGACATGTCTTGAAATTGGCCATTACTTGCAACGTTTCATCGAGCAATAAGTATAAAGGGTGATTTTCGGACGAACTCCGGAGTGATTTTTTTTTTCCTAGTAGATTGTGAGTGTTAAAAGATCGCGACTTTGAGATATCCTCGAAAGAAATAAACACTGTACGTATAAGCTAGTGAACCAGCTGTTGGCTATAATAATAATAATAATATGGGATTGTCACCGCGTCGAGGTACGCTTGAAAATGTGTATTAGTCAGGGAGTCAAAACGGGTTTGAACCCGGGGTGAAAACCCGTGTAACCCGCAAAATATTAAAACCGTGTTAAAGCCGGAACCCGGAAAAAATTTAAACCGTTTTTTGACCACGTATTCCTAACCCGGCAAAATGAAAACTGTGTTAAACCCGAAACCCGGCAAAAACGGGAAACGTTTTTAAATGCGTAACTGAATTTTTT
>JAIPRL010012725.1:0-11653 GCA_025469235.1 Pemphigus obesinymphae | reverse complement strand
CCACCCTCTGCACAGAATGCTTCGCCTCCTCAACTCTAATTAGTCTATGTCACTTTCCAATAATTATGCCTCAACTACATGTATATTACTACTATTATTCATATTTCTAGTTTTTAAGCACTTTTCATAGTTTTATATTTCATCTTCTATATTTAGTTGTTTAAGTTAATTCTATTTTTATCTAAATAAATGCCTGTTTGGCGTAAATTGTATAAATAAATAAAAAATTTTAAAATAGTGGTAAAAAATAGCGGCATTAAATCTAAAAGTGGCCAATTTGAATCTGAGACCTCAACATTTTTTATAAAAGCCTAGAAAACAGGCCAACTAGGGCTGTTCGGGCTATTCCTAATATATTTGATTTGGCGATTTGTACTTGAGGCGTACCTCATTCAAATACAAGATTTTATTCCCCATTCAGCCTTTGGTTTTTAAGCTCCACACGACAGGCCCGTAGCAATTTACATTTAGTCACTGTAATACGGAAATAATTTTTTCAGTTTTCTTTGCATACATGTTTTATATTACCTAAATAAGAATAATTTTTTTTTTTTGATTTTTGAGCTTCCAAATTTGAGTATTATACATGGTACTTAGAAGTACTTTTGGTCAATAACTAGTTTTTTCCTGGTACTTATAAATACTGTATTATTATAAATACTCTATAATTTATAAACGCCAACTATTTTATATTTTTTTTACCTAAACATTTATCTCAAATTCATAAAATTACTTTCAAAAGCTAATATTAATTTTAAATAATTTCTATTTTTTAATAAATAATATATAAGAATTTATAATAATATATGTAGACTAAATTATTTTCTTACTATTTCTTTGTATAATAATTTCCCTAGGTAAGTTATAAATGTAGATGTCTCAGAAATGAATATATAGGTACTTATCTAAATAGTTGTCAGATAGATCAAAAACTGTACCTACCTACCTATAAAAATGAAAATATTATTTATTATATTATATATCATTATGATTTAAAATATTAAAGTAATGGTACTTAAAAGTATGGGTACCGTTAGTCGACAAAGGGTTATATATTAATTACATGGATTCAACATGTATTACGTGTATATTAACTATGCAAAATATAAACTATTAATATACGGTTGATTTACGGTTTATAATCATTGAATCCACACCCGGCAATTAATGGAAGCTTCGGGGTGGTCCTACCAGTGAGCATCATGTCGATGGCGTTTCGTAGGTTTTTCTTAAGACCATTAGGCAAATGTTTTGAAGTACTCGTAGCAGACATGTACTGAAGAAATTCATGAAATATGACGGATTATTTATGAATAATTCAAAAAAATATGTAGCCGTCTCTAGGTATCTAAATAACAACTACACATTCACATTAACATTAAAATCATTTATTAACATTACCTATGATCATGAAGACTAGAATAAGGAGGCCAATCTCCGTTAAAGAAAAATGTCCCGAAAAGAATCGCACGATTAAATTCCCTCAAGCTGCACCTCAGGGTTGCTACTTTAATACGCGTAGTATAGAAGTTAATGATATTTTTTGGGTTTTATAAAGAAATAAGTAATATTTTTAATCTTAACCTATTATGTTTGTTGTAGGTTGTAAAATTACGCATAAATTTATATGCATATATGTACACTTTAATTATTATTATTAATTAATTAAAGTTTTTTTAAATCATTGAATTATCAGATTTATTCTGGTTGTCACCATATGTTTACTCTGTTACTGATTTGTTATCATGCAATAAGTTCATTTTAAAATCAATATTTTAAAATTTAAATTTAAATGTATAGTTATTAGTTTACAATTTAAGATTCATAAAATTGTAGTACTTGCTACCACAGAATATATTACTTATGTTATATTAAATACTATTACCTCAAAATATAACTTGTAGACTAGATCAATATATTATATTTAATATATTTTATAAATCAGTTAGGTAAATGTTTACTGTTATTTACTCTATGTAGGATTTGTGGGGCTGAACGCTATCTCGCTGGCAGCTGTGCAGCCTCAGTTAAAGACATTGAGTTCTATACGGACTTAATCAGTAAGAAGTCCACTTTATCCAGGCGAGGTGCAAACAATATCGTGACACACCTTAGGTAAGGCAGCGAGGACCGTACAATACGGGAATCAGAGGCATCAGTATGCTAATATTCCTACAGATAAATATAGGGACATGCCGTGTTGCTCATGACCTCATATTATACACGGCTAACGATGAGTGTGCGGAAATTTTACTGGAGAGGAGAATCGCTGCATTTTGGTGACGTTTTGGTGGTTTGCAGATTCAACCGGCCGGTCGGCAGTAGTAATCGAAGACGTACCTATTGACTTAATCGGACCGTCCAAACCGCAATTTCGGTGGGTCTGCATAAAAGGTCTGAGGATAAACAGTTGCTACTGTTCTCCAAATATATCATTTATGGAATTCGAGGACTTCCTTGGCAGTCTCGAGTCAAGCGTCAAGGGGGTTGGATGCCCAAAAGAGGACAGAAAGGCAAAGGCGCTGGCGGTTCTCATTGCATCTTTGGGTTTGGTTGTATGTAACCAGGGTCGGAGTCCAACATTTGTAAGGGGTGCGTCAGAATCCCACCTGGACATCACGTTTGAAAGCAATCAGTGGCTAGTCGCATGAGCAACTGGGTGATTCTCAAGGAGGAGTCGATGAGCCTTCATATATATAGCTTTTCAAGTCCAACGAACCAAAAATTACCAGCAGAACTAGAGCAGAAAAGTATGGGCATACAGGAAGATTGACTATGTTAAACTTGAGAAGTTTCTAAAACATGATGCTACCTTTCTGTCGACCACAGCTGAAGATGATTGCAGGAACATCGGTCAGTTGGCAAACTGAGGCGTGTGACACCTGCATGCTGAGAGCGAATAGCAGGGGAAAGCGCCAACCAATGCTATGGTGGAGCCTGGAAATTTCAGAACAAAGCAGGAAGTGCTTAAAAGCAAGAAAGGCGTACACTTGAAAGAGAGAGAAAGCTCCGGAAGACGAATGCGTCTTTGGAAAGGATACATTCAGAAGCGAGCGTAAGGCCCTGACAATTGCGATTTTCTCGACTAAAGAGAAAAATTAGACGGAATCATGACAACTGGTTACAAATGTACGTACAGAATAGATATGAAGAAACTAAACCGCAGAAAGATGATTCTAGGTTTGGACTTACTGGGTCGGCTCGATAGTATTGTCAGCGCTCTGTGAAGTCACAGAGTTCCTTCTAAGTGATGTGATAGCTGCGTTGAGGATGCTCCCAAATGATAAGGCTCCAGGACTGGATGGGATATCTACTGAGGTTCTGAAGGTTGCAGCAACTAAGTACCCAGAGCGCTTTGCTGGTATGTACAACAGCTGCCTCAGATGCGCGTTCTATCCTCCCGAGTGGAAAACAGCGAACCTGGTAAAAGTCGCTCGATAATCCGTCAGCGTATCGACCATTGTGCATATTAGACGCCATAGGTAAGTTATTTGAAAGATTGTTAACCAACAGATTCCGGTACCACTTATCAGCTACTGACAATGTAATCAGCAACCAGTATAGTTTCAGGGCGGGCACATCAATGGTCGATGCGATGTCAAGGGTTTGAGAGATCGTGACTAACGTGAAGGGACGCGGATAGGCACGCAACCTGTTCGTCGGCATACTAAACTTGGACGTCGAAAATGCGTTTAATAGCGTTCCATGGAAGCGTTCCATCATGGAAGCCCTCGCAAGAGAAGGCGTACCTGGTTATCTTAAGAAAATCATAGGTGGTTACCTGTCCGAAATGTGAAGAGAGCTGATGGCTCTTTTACGACTGGGAAAGTCAGTTGCGATGTTCCTCAAGGGTCGGTCCTTGGACCCGACCTATGGAATGTGCTATATGACGACATTTTGAGGAAACAGCTTCCAGCTGACGTGAAATTCATAGCCTTCGCTGACGAAATCACGTTGATTGCCACAACCTTGGTCACATATGTGCTAAAAGATAGGCTAGAGGATGCTCTAGGGGCCGTGGTCAGTTGGACAGCAAAAAATGGGCTAGAACTGGCCATCGAGAAGACGGAAGCTATAGTCCTAACGAACAAGAACGTGTAAAATACTATGAGTGTGAAGTTTGGGGCTCATAGCTTCCAATCCAATAGAAGCGTAAGGTACTTAGGAGTACATCGATGCACGACTTCGTTCCTAGCTTCTAGCCGTTGAGCACACCAAAATATACGGAGGTATGGACAACCTGGAAGTACGCGAGCACCTTCTTGATCGCTGGCAGCGGAAATGGACAGACGGTGACAAAGGCAGATGGACGCACAGGTAAATCGATGACATCAGGAAGTGGAATAAAAGAAGGCACGGGGAGACGTCTTTTTTTCCGACGCAAGTGCGTCAAGGGAATAATAAAGGAATCAGAGAAACGCAAAAGGCAAGTTCCAATCCAGCAACAACTATTGCAGCTCCCCAAACGTTGTCTTAAAAATCTGTTTAACTAAGTATATGTAGGTTATTTAATTAAATAAACGATGTAGCTGGGGTGATCTGCGTGCGCATGCTCTCCCGACGTGGTAGCTGGGGGCATATAATGCGCATGCTGTTCCTTCCCGGTTACGATACCATAACAAAAAAAAAAAAAAAAAAAATGGCAAATGTTTACATGTTTACTGCAATACATTTTTGTCTGTGGACTAAATTTGAAAAAATTTGATGCAATATTACATTTATTGGAACATAATTAAGATACCTACAAGATAAATTATATAATAGTTTAATTATATAGTACTTACATACTAAATAATAAACTTCAAATTTACAATTTAGAAACTTTTCTGTTTTTTTATAGTTGTATAACAATGTATGCATAATTTTAGAACCTATAAAAAATATAATAGGTTAGGATTAAAAATATTACTTATTTTTTTTATAAAACCCAAAAAATATACTACTACTACGCGTATTAAAGTAGCAACCCTGATGTGCAGCCTGAAGGAATTTAATCGTGCAGTTCTTTTCGGGACGTTTATTGAAGTAGGCAGCTGTATATGTTTGGCTTCCTTTATCTAGTCTTCATGCCTACGATATACAGTCGTAAAACCAATTGTCCATTGGAACTAGCATTATGACCACATGGACCCACTGATAGTAAATAATATTATCATAAAATAATTATTTAATAATTGATATCAAAATTGTTGATTGTTCTTTAAAAGCGATGCAATATTGTTTAAAAATTATGTTAATTAAGTTTATTTATTAAATTTTAAAAACCATTATATAACAAGGCTGTTAAATAAGTTAAAAGGTTTTTTAAAATAAATTTTTCAGTTTTAAGTTAGCCAATAAGTTGATGTTTCTAATATGTTGACTAATTTCTATGGTTAGATCTAAAGCATGCAAAAGTAATATAAAACAAGATTGTTTATATGATAAAAAAAATTAAAACATTGACTTATATCTATTTGTTACTGTTTATTAAAAGAATTGTTATTAGCATTATGTATATTAAGTATTATTAAGAGAAAATCATGCAGAAACAATTATTATGTTAACAAGTCTGTTACCTTGTGAAAAAATTTTGGTTAAAATATTAAAACAATCTTTATGTTTTTATAATTCTTTGAGTCCCAATGTCCATCCAAATGGACAAACCCCCCTTTTTGTATAAAATGGTCCACTGACCCTAAAACAATAAAATATATTTTTCAAATGTATAAAATAAATAATAAATATGAAAAAAAATTTGTTTAAACTTTTTTCTAAATATGGGACTGAAAGGGCTAATATATTAAAAGTACATGTATTTTTGAAAGTGGAAGGGGCGCGCAACCCTCTTATTATATATATATATATATATATATATATATATAACTATTATATAGTTTATTAATACTAATATTTAATAATTACAATTATTGTAAAAATATTCGTTCAAAACTAACATTTCCTCGACATACAAGACATAATCTCGAATATTGAATATCCAACACCGAGACACACGTTTCGCACATCCAAGAATGACCAATCCAAGCAACGTAATGTTACATACTGAACTATATTTTTTCACCAGAAGTAGTGATTAAACAACCCATACAATGACTTCCATTTTGTACTACTTCTGGTACGTTTTGTGGTACTTCCATCATTATTGTCAATGATAAAGTTGTCTTCGAAAACTTCATCATCATGGTCTTGTGTTCCAAGTACCCAACGTCTCTATCTTCTCTCATAATCAGCAAAGGAATGTGAACATTTCACGAGAAATTGCCAAATACTCGATAAACCGTCTTCATGATGTTCAACAGCCCTTTTAATCACCTTTGAATTAAAAATATATTATTTTTTAAATTTCTTGTAGGTTGCAGACCATTACTTATTTGAGATACCATAATGTGGTATTTTTGACTCAACTGACATATTTGACCTGATGATTTAAAACAAAATTCAATATTATCTTGACAATATATTATGTATGTATTGTTAAACTACATAGTATATGTCATGACAAAATAGATAGGGATGTCCTCCAAATTCGAATATTGGTTAGTTTATGCATATACTACTACTTTATATACTTTCTGTGTACTCGTAGTACTCAGCATTTTATTGGTTGTTAATAATTCGGTAGCATTACTACGTAAATTATAATATTACCCATAGAATAAAGATAAGATTTATTATGACACAATACATTTATTTATAGTAATAATCAGTATAAAATATTCGTACTTACTTTGTATAAAATTGTGTATAAATTATTGTAAATAATTTTGTAAAATAACATTGTTTTGTGATAATAAAATAATATGCGACCATAGCTATAGATGTATTATGTATAGCCGAGTTACGACCAATGAGAAGCTGAGAACTACGACTATGTCGAGGCGAGGAGAGGTTCGACGCTTGGTGTGTATCACAAAGTTACTGACATACCTATCTATTTTGTCATGGTATATCTAACATTCATATTATAAAATTAGGCATTTTGACTTTGGCAAATAGGTAGGCAAATATTATATTTTCTTTATTAATTTTCATAACACTTAAAATACACTTAGTGCACTTATTATAAATTATTCTAAACTAAATACTAGAATGTAAATACATTTTAGTTATACACCATTTTTGTAAAAAACATTTTTAGAAAATTGTCAATGACCTTTTTTTAACATTTTCAAACCGATTTATGAAAATTTTGGTTAAAAATTATTACGATATTCACTAGTTTTTATTGTTTTTTTTAATTTTCAAGTTATGGTAACCCTACTATACACTTATCAGATGGGTATTTTACGCTTGTACCTCATTGTTATTAAAAAAAATATAGGTAATGGAAAAGCTATTTGAGGGTATAATTATTACTAATAAGTTATAATATAATGTATATATACAAAGGAAGATTGTTAGCGCGGGGAACACCGACTGACCGAAGGACCAGTGGCGTGGGCCACACGATAAAATATAAAATTATAAATATTAAAAAGAAGTTCCTGAAAATTTTTCGGGTAGGCAACCTAAGTGACGTAAGCCGAAAACTTTCTTGGATAGGCAACTTAAAGTATGGCCCCTTATTTGTGTGAGTAGGCAACCCATGTTCCTAAAGCCGTACTAATAATGAATAAGCAATTTAAGTCACGTCTCATGCATAATCACATAACATGCAACAACGATGGTAAAGACACAGAACAAAATGACGGAAAATGAAAAAGAAAATGGAATGAGTATAATTAATACAGAGGAAGCGACCAGTAAAAGGAACGAGTAAGAAACAGTTTAATTTTTATACAAAAACAAAATAGGGACTACACTTAGCTGTGGTCGGTGATTGATTGACTTAGGTCTGAGATCCGGTGATGGACACAACTAGATGACCTTTACGGCCGATATAGGTCTTACATGGAACCCGGAGTCTGGCACTAATCCCGATCTCGGGTGATTATGACTTGGTACCCACAAAACATGCAGGATTGCCAGACGCGTTGAATGCTTATAGCGGTGAACTAACAGAAGTCAAAGATGATAGTCAACCAACAAATGATGAAATTCATAAATAAATAACTCGTTCGTAATATTTACGATTGCCTTTTTATTTGTAACATTTGGGAAAAGTAATTATAAAATATAATGTGTACATTTACAAAGAATGTCAGTACTATTTATGTATACGAAGATAATGAAAAAACACGTATTACAAGATTAGTTTACTATAATAGTGAACGAAAACCAAATGATAATATTATAATATATAATGTCTGTAAGTATACGTTTCCACGATGGCGAACACGGACGAGACGACAGAATTATTACAATTGGTACGTGTTGCCTCAATGGCGAACGCGGAACGAAAAACCAAAAAGATTTTTAATAATAATAATATACAGAGAAAAATAAAAACAACAGATGTGAAAACGACAACAATAATAATTACACAAAGCAGAATAATTAAAATAGGTAAAGAACGGAAGGGGGATGGATGGAGTTGATTATCTGCCGGCCGGTTTATCGCGCATTGAAACGACCGATATTATTACATTCAAATATTTTTCGTAATATACGACATATTGGCACAAACATAACCGCCCACTTTGTAGGACTCTTCAACATATTGGGAGAGAACACAATTTGACTGATGGTCTTTTTAAAAGTCCAGATGCCGATTTAACGATGGCAACGCGTGATATTCCATCTGATCCTGGATGAAAATGAATGATACGTTCTAATGGCCAATGAAGTGGGCGCGTAGCTTCTTTAATAATTAAAACTACATCACCTATAGTCAATTTTTTCCGTTTTAAAACCATTTTTTTCGTAATTTTAAACTGGATAAATATTCGGTTTTCCACCGTGCCCAAAAGTGGTGATGGATATCAGTGATGAGCCGCCATATCTGAAGCATTGACAATGGAAGCGCTTCCAATTGAAGTTCAGGTAACCAAGTCAAAGGTTCCAGGGTCAAAAAATGACTTGGCGTTAATTCTGTGAGGTCACTTGGGTCGTTACTCAAAGCACTTAATGGTCTAGAATTGAGGGTGGGCTCAATTTGGGTGAGTAAAGTCAGTAGTTTTCACTATTTAATCGGCGAATACCGATGGATCGAAGGTTTAATGCTTTTGTAGACTTCACACCAGTCTCCCACAAGCCACCAATATGTGGTGATGAGGGTGGATTAAAGTACCAACTTATTTGCGTTTGAGATAATTGCTTGTGTACTCAATCTTGAAATTGCTTAGACTGTGTAAATGTTTCTAAGGGAGTAAGAAAACTGGCTGCACCAATGAAATTCGTGCCACAATCACTATGCAGTTCTTGGATAGGACCTTGTCTAGCAACAAAAAGGGTGAAAGCTAACAGAAAAGTTTCAGCTCTCAAGTCAGAGAGCTTAGTTCTAGATGAAGCGCTTTTGTAGCAGTACATACAAACAAGCAGATATAAGTTGATATAGAAATAGCTGATTGTCCACGTGATCGTCTGATGGTAATGGGACCTGTGTAATCGACTCCCGTTATTGCAAATGGTTTTATTTATTGAACGCGATATTTTGGTAAATTAGCCATTTTTGGTTCAACGCATTTGGGTCTGGTTCGGAAACAGTGAATCCATAACCGGAGATGAGATCGTATTGCCCAGCGAGCAGACTGAATCCAGTATTGTAAATACGTTTGAAGGGTATAAGGACCCGGGTGTTTTAATCGATGATGATGGTTATTAATCAAAGTTGTTAATCGATGTGAAGATGGCAATAAAACAGGATGTTTGTATGAATAGGGTAGATCTGCATGGATGAGCCGTCCGCCCACTCTGACAAGACCAACGGAATCGATGAATAAAACAAACCTGCCAAGTTCTTTTGAAAATTTTATTCCTTTTTTTAATTGATTTATATCCTCAGTAGTAATGATTTGTTCCTTCTAACGTACTAGAAGCCAAGATTAGTTAAGTTCAAGCGGTCTATAATAGGTTTTAGCTGTAATTCATTTATTTCCCCCATTTGTACAAAAACATTCCACGGTACTTCCAACAGCTCCAAGTGACAAATTGTACATAAAATGGACGGTAATTTCGCCATAAACATTACAGCAAAAATCTCAGATCCTAGACCGTCTCGAATATTTCAATTCCCCTGTAATTTTTACACGGGTAAAATCGTGAATACTAGACCGTCTCGAATTTTATATTTTTCCCCTGTACACTAACAGTGTCAATTTTACAATATAGTATGTATGTCAATTTTTACGTCAATTTCACAATGTATGTACATTTTTACGTCTAAATTTTACAATGTGTGTGTATATGTCAATTTTTACATCGTGTTAATTTAACAATGTACATGTGTGTCAATTCCACAGTAATATTTTATACTAACAGTGTTCATTTTTACAATGATAGTTTTATACAATATGTATTATGGTTTTATAAAATAAGCAGGTAAGTATTAAAGAAAAAACACAGAAATATTATATTTAAAAACTTATATTTTATATTATACAAGTTTTCTAATTTCTCTAATTAAAGGTACATATTCAATAATACGATCATGAATTAATAAGCAATAAGCTGTTACGCCAGTCAAATTTTCTGTAACATCCAAGTTCTATACGCACATCAACTGACGACGCGGTTGCAGAATCATTCTGTTTTGAAGTATCAATTACTATGATCGGTGCTCCAGACATAAATTTTGAAGGATTTAATAATGGATGATAGATTTTTCAATTTCATAATATGATTCTTGAAAAGATCAATACATTTCATACAATAATGAGAAATTATTCTTGCTAAAATCTAAATTTAGATTATTATACGGATAAATTGTAGAATTTAGAAATACTTTGACATTTTTTAAATTACAGTGATCAAATATACTACAATCTTTTTCTAAATAATTTTTTCGTCCTTTTTGCAAGCCTATTATCACATAACATGGTTTTTCTAATTTTGAAGGAGATTTTATACTCCATACAATATTTTTTGAAGTTCCCAATTCAGGATATTCGTACGTTTCAAATGTTCGGAAAGGAATAAATAGATTTTTTTTCTTTTTCTAAAAGTTTCATTAATTTTAATGTTCCCCTGACATCTACACTAATATATGGGACTTTCCAAACTATTTGGTTAATAGTAACTGTTCCAGAAGTTGCACAATTAGCTGTTTTAACTAAAAGAAAGTTCTTGTCACTATTACATCTTGTTAAAATTAATTCCAATCGAGAGTTAATTAAAATTTTTTTTAAATCTTCAAAAAATCCCAACCAATGTTTTAGTTGTATACATACACTAAATTCACCTGTTGTATTTGTAATGGCTGAACCTGATTGTATATGCCAGCCTGCATTTAAATAACAATAGTTATCCGGTGTACCTGACAAATACCCTTTGAGCGAGCTAGTTACACCAAGAAGACGGGTACTATTTATTTCAATACTGTTTATTTCCAGTCGTATTTGTTCAAAAAAAAAACGATAACCCATTATTACAGAATTTAACTTTTTCTGCATCTTCTACTTTTCCTTCAATAAAAAGAAAATTTTCATTTGGTAATGGATACACATCTGTTTGTTGAACTGAAATACGTATTTCATCATTATTGTTAAATGTTCTTGTATACGGAACATATGGATGATATTCAATTTTAGTTATTTTTGAATCCATTGAGAAATTA
>JAIPRL010012724.1:0-11654 GCA_025469235.1 Pemphigus obesinymphae | reverse complement strand
GTAATGGCGAGTGATATGAGGAAGGTGGGAGTAAGTGAAGAAGATGCGGGAGATAGAGTTAAGTGGAAGTGTAGGACCAGGGTGGCCGACCCCAAATAGTTGGGAGAGAAGGCGAAGGAGAAGAATGAGTACGTCATTTTTTTCAATATCAAAAATATAACTAATATAAATCCATTTAGTAAGAATCCACCCAAAAATGGTTTTTACAAAATTAATAATTTTAAAATATTGCACATATTTTAAAAGGATGATAGTAAAGATAATTTTGTCTGCAATATTATTGCCAAATTTTGGTTTCTTAATTATAACTACAGCCCGGAAATAATTTTTTCTCGCAAAATAGTTTGCATATTTCATCCTCTTAATAGACAGATAATTGATATATTAACTAACAGATATGCATAAAATTTGATATTACGGGTACCCTACGAATTTCATTTGGCTCATCAATGCGGATCATTTTTCAGCGACGAACTGAAACTCAATCAAGGAGAAGACGATTTAAAAATTTTAATTTATTTACCTTAAGATAAAGGAGAAAAATCCCCTTCTCTCCCCGCACCAAAAAAAGTTTTAAAAATATAAATAAAATTCCAGAGGGAACGAAGGGGACATGTGCCCTATTCAAATTCCAAAATATATATATATACTATAATTGCACAATAATATATACTATTATTATATCTTATATAGACAAAATTGTAGACATTATAGGTAGGCAGTAAGTCACTCGTGAGTATGCTCCTCTCAACCCAAAAAAAATTTCTGGAACCAACACTAAACTCCAATTGCTATGTATATATAAGTGATATATATTTTTTTATAATTTTAGTGGTAAGTAATAACCAAATCAAACAATAAATACTTCAACAATACTACCTTGATTAAATCAAAAGCTAAGTAATGTTTAAATTATAAAAACAGAAATATATAGGATTAAAGACCAAAATGTAATTTTAATTATGATGTTGAATATATAGGTATTAATAATTTACCTATACACTATACAGGTATTTATTAATAAATTTCATATTATTATAGACTATCATTTTTATAATGATTTTTTTCCATATGAAATTTTAAATTTGGGCTTTTTCCGTTAGATTTATACTTCAGTTTTTTTTCATAAACTTTTTTCTTTGGCTTATCTTCCTGTCTGTTCCCTTACTGAATGTATGGTTTATGAAACAAGTCTGAAACAAATATGTCTTTAAAATTATTTTTTAAATTATTTTTCTTTTATTTATGTATACAATTTTTGGACATAAGAAGTAAAGTAAGAGTTTTATAATTAAATAATTTTTATTCTATTAATCAATAAGTTAATATTAAGTCATTTTTGTTAATTAGATATAAATAAACATGATTAAATATGGTTTTTGATAGACAATTCGTTTTAATTGGTAATTTATATAATTTTTTTGATTTTAAAAGTAATTTTGATGATATCACTAAAAAGCTACCAATTGTTTAACACGAAAAATTGTTATGAATTAGAAAACAAAAAATAATTTAGTCGTGGTGACTGAGGGAATATGGAGATATATGTATGACGTATGTATAATATTTATAGCTTACCAAAAATAACGATATTTATTGTAAATTGGAAAATATAAATTTCGGAAACTTGAAATGTATATCAAATATTTGCTATAGCACTATGTAAATAGGTATCAAAATTAATATTAGTCATATAAATGTTATAAATAATTATACTTATGTATATACACCAAACTTTCACTCAGAATCATTTTATCGAAAAAAAAAATTTATGATTGATTTTTAATTCAAAATGTTCCATATCAGTATCCCAACCAATGAGCGGAGTGCTTCTAAACATAAGTATGGATGAATTTTTAGAGTTGCTCAAACTAAAAAATTTGTAGGTAAGTATCCAGGAATTTTAGTTTTTATTATTAATATTATTATTTTTTTTTTTTGTTTTTTTTTAGGAGGCAATATTTTTTTTTGTCACGCTTCTACTTGTATTTACACCATCGTAATACATATTTGGGTTCCAACAATATTTTTTTCGCTTTGCTCCAAAAACACTTTATATTTAAAACTTCCAATTTTCTTTTATTTTGCTATAATGATTACTCTTACTGATCTATTTTATACTATATATATTATACGAATAATATTGGTTTTTGAAATTTAATTTATTAGCTTTGAAAAATAAAATTAACTTTTAAAACAAATTTCAACTGGGACACATAATTTTAATATAATATACATTTTCTACCGACTACATACTACCGACTATTTCATGTACTCGTGTAAAAAATTTTTACAATTTGTTAATATTTTTATTTTTGCCAAATTCAGGTAGATACAGTATTAATTTTGGTATAACCTGTAGAACGTAAATTAAAATATTGAACAATTGGGTATTGATTATAAGTATATAACTTTAAAAAAATATAGAAAAAAGTATAGGTACGCTGTGTACTGACTGAATACACCGTATCACGTATTTTTTCTTATAGAAATACGCAATATATAAAATTAAAAACAGAAAATACGGTGTAGACGCCCTAATACACTATTGGTTTTATCTATTATCTAATTTAGAAATAAGAACGTAATCTGTGTTTGTATGTACAATATATAATGTTATGTAATATACAAATACGAATATAGTAAATGCTAGTATACATTATTTTTAAATCGTATTTATATTTATTTATTTCAGTGATTGATGACCCTATAGGAATAACGTTTTATGACGTTGTTTAGTGTAACATTATACTTAAAAATAACGTAACAAAATAAAATATCATTACGATCTAATGTAAAGTTATTTTTCGTAACTTTATAAATCTTAAACTTACACAACATTATGTTTTGAACTAGAGTCTGGATTTATATACATTTTCATATTTATTTTTATGCAATTCTGGATCTGAGTAAGAATTATATTTTTTTTTTTTTGTAAGTATTCAGTGTTGTAATAAAATGAAAAACTCAATTTCCCAAAAAATATGATATAATTATGTTTGATAAATACGTATATCGATAAATATGTTTTTATCTTCAGTACATATTAACTATTTATAACGACAATAACTTAAAGAACAATATACAATACAGTTTCCAGCTAAAAATAACGTAACAATAACGTTCAAGTACAAAGTTTTTTTCGTAACAATATAAATCGAGAGTTCCGGAACGTAATATATAGTACTTGGATTTTAATGCCCTAAAAATAATCATAAAATACCCTAACAAAGTTGTGTAATTATAATTAATTTTTTTTTAAATTTAACAATATATACTTGTATAATAAAATTGTAAATAAATTAAATAATATTATAATATACATGTATAATTATTTAGTTAAATTTTATTTTAAAAAATGGATGACTTGTGTGATTTAATCTTAAACTGTAGAAATGAAACAAAAATATATAAGCCTAATTTAATTAGCTAAATTGTTTCAATTGGTTTGTATTACCTGTGAAATTCAAAACATAGTCTACAATTAGGGGTTATTAAATATTTTAAAATTTAAATTATTGGCGGTTATTGACCAATAAGTTTTTATATCTTTTTATAGAATTAATTAATTTTTACTTTTTATAAAATTACCTTTTATAACCATTAATTAAGGTGATTAATGCATTCTTAGTAAATGTTATGTAGTCTTCTGGAATCTTCTGGATTAATTATTATCTTTTTCTTATTTTAATATTTGAGATAAATTTAAAATTATTTTAAAGCCTCTATTTTTTGTTTAAAACAAAATCAAATTTTAAATTTACAGTTTACCAATTTGAGGTGGGGATTTTATTATTATATTTTTAATCGATTAGACAATATTTATAATCATCATAATCAGCATATATGATATTAAGTTAAATTTGAGAATCGTTTTTATTTAAAAATCAGATTATCTGATATTATTTTAGTACAAAATTAAAAAAAGGATATGTGTTTATATTTTTATTTGTAAGTATTTTTATTTTTCGTAATATTACTTGAAATATGTTAAAATTAAGCCATTATATAAATAATGCACCAAAAACCGAAAAAATCCCTAAAATTTCGAAAACCTTGCAGAAATTAAAAAGATTCTTCAAAAATATTTTGTTATTAAAATAATGTGTACTTGAAACACATGTTTGTATTTTGAACACATCGTGTTAAGTTTCAGAAAAAAACATGCAAATGCATTGAAATCCGAACCCTAGTAATAAATAATGGAATGATGTATATATAACTTTATCAATTCCTGGTTTATATATTTTATTGGTAGATATGTAAATCTTTAGCATTACTTGATATTAAAAACGGCGATTAATATTACAAAAGATTGTGTTTTATAGTAAAAATTAAAAACTAAAAAATTGTTTTAATGTTCATCAATAACACAGCTATAAAAATTATTTTATAAATTTGTCTTGATTAATCCACAGTAGAAATGTTAATAAATTCAAATCCATTTGCAGAATTAAAATTCATTAAATTCAAGTCCCACAATTTCCTAAGGAGACTTCATGTTTTTATGTCGGTTTTACTTGGCTTGAAATTAATTGTACTTAACATAATTTGACAAATGCTTGTGCGTACGAAAGTTAAGGCTGTATAGTGTATAGTGGCGATGTGATGTGGAGTAACGATCAAGGCGGCAGTAGATATGATTCTAAAAAATAATATGCTTATTATTAAATTATTATCTAATATAGCATTTATAATAGATAGTAACTTTAATACTACATTATATAACTCATACCAGTGGACTACATCAAAATCCAAATTGATTTATATTTTAATTCATAATAATATGAAATTTGTTCATTTTTCAGCGTTCCTTTATATTATGTAGCTGTTAGTTATTTGATATGTGCTATTTTTTATAGTGCCAGTTTAAAATTACATCTGTAAAATTTAATGTACCTACCCACCTATACCCGAAAACTCTTATTATACCCACAAATACTATACTCCTTCTATACCCAAAAATAATGTAGGTAGTAGATTCAAAATTGGTTTTATACTGCTACAATAATGATAAAAAAAACTCCAAGGAGAGGGTTGTTAGTTAGGTTTTATTAATTTAAAATTTTTAATTGAAAACTATGTAAAATAATAACTATAGTTATCTATTTTATAAGACTGTGTTGATTTTTTCTCTCTGTATTTTGTTAGATGTAAAGAGTAATAGATAAGTTTTTGATAAAAGTATTACAAAGTTATATTTAAACTAAAAACTTCGAGGGGAGGGGGTTATATAGTAATTAGTAGGTATGTATGTATGTTATACACAGATGTATTCAGGCAACTAGGTAATAGGAAATAGTTTGGCGGCTAAAGGGCTCATGGCAAAAAGGTCCTGTGATAAGACGGTCGTGATGAAAGGGAGGTACCGGCAGTGAGAAGCCTCATGGCAAGATGGACTCGTCGGAAATGTTGAGCGGTGAGAGAGCCGCTGCGTAGTGTTATCCGCACATGTGTGGTAGAATAGGTACCTACCTAAACTTGTAATACATACAACGTAGTGATTAAATAATAATTATTATTTTCATAATAATATTATCGGCCTTCTTGCTCCTAATTGCTTCCCTCTGTGGACATAAATTACTTCAAATATATAATTTTAGTGTTATTTGGTAATTATCACAAAATTATAACTTTAGATGCTATGAAATATACAGTGGCGTACTTTGGATATTGGCATTAATGTATATTATAAATGCACCCCCCCCCTTTACATAAGAAAAAAATACATGCACAAAATATATTATAATATGCGACGTTCTTGCATTTTCTGAACTCAATAATAGGTATAAAAGGTAAAATAAAATATGATATTATATTATAATATATACAATATACGGTATAATATAGGTACTTTTGATGTGTGTGATATACTATGGTTTGCCACAAAAATGAATATTGTACGTGTATGTTCAATGTACTACCTTATACCTGCATAAAGTCATAAACGGGTAGGTACGATATACATAATTGAAAACAATACGACGACACTCGGCATAGTGGTATCCGGCAAGTCGTTGTTTCAAACGTAACAAAAGGTATAAAAAAGTATCATGAAGCCATTGACAAAATATTTAATGTTCTACAACACGTAAAAACATCGGGGTCGAGTTTCGAGGCAAAACCGGTTGTATTTGTTTTGTTGGTTCAATATATTTATTTGCGTTCCATAATATACCTACTAATAATAAATGAATCTATGACAATTGTTATATATTTGATAAGTATTATTTATATATTATGTAAACAATCGTACATTGTTTTTTATTTTTAAAATGCATATTTATTGTGATCAAAATAATCATTGTATACGTAGATTTTGTAAGGCATTAATACACAACTTGCACACCCAGAGAAAATGCCACTGTAAATATATAATAAAGATAAACTTTACCGTTAAAAAAAAGTAACAAAATATCAATAAACGTAACTTATACAAAAAAAAAACAATTTTTATTAGAAAATAAAACTTTTGAAGAGAACTAAGAAAAATACATATAAATATAATAGCGAAATATTAGAAAAATATGTACAAATATTAGATTAAAAAGTAGGTACATGTAAATATATTTTATATTTTAAGTATCTTATAAAACTGATGGGTAGACTTGCACTAGATCTGATTAGACTTCAAGTTTTTGGGGTTTAAATAGAACGTTAGACATGCGATTTTTAAAAAATTCTATATAAATTAATTTTAAGAAATTTAAAAAGTTGTAGTCAAAATATTGATTGACAAAACCGTTTTACAATAAAAAAGGTTTTCATTTGTTGTAATCTTAATTAAGAAACCATATCTGTATAAATTAATAAATAAAATGAAAATTGGGTTTTCAAAAATTAATTATTTTTTCAAGATTTGGAGTTTATTAAAACAATTACAGTAGATCACAGGTAAAATTTTGTTAAAAAATTTCGTTTTTTTATTACGACTAATTGGTGAGGTGTTATTTGAACTTGTATTATTTCTATAAACAATAAAAATTAGTTAATAATATTTTAGTCATAAATATAATAATTATTTATGAAATTTAAACACCAAAAAAATTAAATACGTTATGTTAATTTATATTCTTTTAAATAAAGCCATAAATATAGAATAACTATTATCTGTTTATTTTCCCATAATTAAAATATTATACTAGGCACGTATCTAGATCATAATTTTTTTTGGAGGAGAGGATACAATTTATAAAAATTCTAGGCCCGAAAATGTATACGTATAAACTAATAACTATTTAATAATAAAAATATAAAATATAAAATATAAAATAATATAATTTTAGTTTCTACATTATTAAGTCTATTTTGTCATTTTCATTTTAACAAAATTTTTTGCTAATTTTTTACTGCAATAATACATTAAATATTGTATTATATTATAATAAATAATATATAATAATATATTATATACTAATATAATATATAATATTATAATATATATATAATAATATATATAATATAATTATGCATAATTAAAAATTATGCATTATAATATTTTTAATAAAATAATAAATTGTAATATGATAACTTCTCTTTTAATTATCAAGAGAATAATGTTATTATAACACATCTACAGACATTTGTTTATAGATGTGAACGTACAGCGTCAACGCTATTTCAGCCGAACATGTATTTGGACTATCAGAATATATATCTAAACGTATAAGTACCAACAGACTTTGAACTAAGGTGCATTAAGTTGGTCATATATATATATATATATATTTATACAAATTTAGGCCCAAAGATAAAAATCACATAATAATAGTATAACTAATAAGGCAATAAAAATAATAGCTTTCAATAATTTTAATTTGTATAATATTATATTTTATTTATAATAATTTTATTATTAATTAGTATAATTTTTATACTATTTAATTTATATTTTGTATACAATTTTAATTTTATTTACTTACTATATTATATACACGTAATATAAAACTATCTTTATGGTATATTATAATATGTATGATATATTGTGTGTTATAATAGATAGTAAAATGGTTATTTCCTGTATAAAGTTATATTCTACTCTTGTATTGTTTAATTGTTAATTAGGTATATTATCTATGTTCTATATAATAAAGTGGTTCATGTGTGTACCCATAAGAAAAATAAAAAATACTTAAATTCAAGTAAATATATTGAAAATAAATATTATGTTTATATTTTATTACAAGGTTAAATGCCTTTCAAAACGTTTATGCTTTGGACACCTTCAGTCCTTGTAAAACCACAATTTGTTATACCTGTGCAAGGGCACCCGCAGAAATATCAACCAAGAGGGGCAGGGCCATCCCGAGAGGGCATGTCTTACCCCCCAACTTCGGAAAGCAGTAGGAAAATCGTAGAAAAACTTAATGGCTTTTTTTTTTGACTTTTTGAATGAAGTAATTTGGAATTTTGTAGGAAAATTTTGAGGCAATGAAGTTTTTTTCCAAGAAATCAATGGCGAAAAAAGTTGATTACTTTTTTTTGCCTATTTTAATTTTTTGAAGAGCTATTATTTTTTTCAAATTTTACACATTTTACAATATATTTTATTGTACATACATATTGTAAATCTGTTTTTTCATACATCACTACTTTTATATCATATTCATAATTTTGAAAACGCATTTGTCAAGAATAATTATTTTGCGGAGGCCGACTAATCGTAATAATAGATCATACAATATTCAAAATTTTAAACTATTATTCTTTAGTACTTCCATAAATAATGATTTTTATTGAAAAACAAAATACACCCTATACAAACATTGGCTCAAAAAGGAGGGGCATTGCCCTTTCCGGCCCCCACTACAAACGCCTTTGTATCTGTTACATTATATTATATTTTTCATTAATATGTATTATATTTTAGTAAGTAACTACCTATTAGAATTATAACTATATTATTTGAATATAAATTAATAGTACTAATATATTTATATTTATATTTTTTTATTCATACCAATGCCTTATAGTGGAACACATACATTTTGTCTTCGTTTTAAAACAAAATAATCACAATTTAATATAATATTATTTATACACTTATAAGAAACTTTATATTTAATTTAGCAAATAATATCAACAAAACACTGATCATATTATTCTCGATAGTATTTATAATGTCCATAGGATAGTTGATTATAATAATATTAATAGTACTCTTATTTTTCTTCTTCTTTACTTTCTCTCCTAACGATTAGGTATCAGCCACCCTAGACTAACACTTCTACTTATTTCCATCTCCCGAATTTTCTTCACTTACTCTCACCTTTCCTTTATATCACTCACAATCACATCCCTCGCCTATTTTTCTGTTCTTTTCTCCCCCTTTTTCTTTCAATATACATTTCCTTTACAAATCTTACTACCTTAGTATTTTATTCCTTAATACATGCCCGAGCCTTATTAATCTATTCTCCCTCATTTTGTCAACTTTCGAAGCTTCTATACTACCCTTTATATTATACTCATTCTTTATTTTGTTCTCTTTAGTCACTCCACTTATTCACCTTATTATTTTTATTATTTTCATCTTTGCTACACACTTTTTCTATTCTATCTTTATATCTAATGTTCAACCTTATGTCCATTCAGTTGCAGGTATCACTGTCTTATAAAGTTTACCTTTTAATTTAATAGTGATTCTTTGTCGCACAAAATACCTCATGCTTCTCTCCACTTCATCCATCCTCACATAATTCTGTACTTAATATTTTCTTTAAAACCTCTATTATTTAGTAATATTAATAGTATTAAAATTATTAGTTCATATTCAAATTATAATATAATTGTAACAATATTTTCGGAGTTAAAATATAGGAAATTTTTAGCTCAGCTTATTTTTATCCCCTTTCAAAAAAATATGGGAGGAGGGGGTAAAAATTATGGGGAGGAGGGGGTAAAAATTTACTGAAATAAGAATTTTGTAATATAATAGTCGACTTTTACCATCCATTCATTTTTACCGGTGGGTGAAATTATCTAAGATAAAATGTCATTTTTAAATATGTATTTGAATATATTAAACAAAAATTTGACCCATTAAAAACATTTAATTTTTAATACTTATTGCCATCCGTGGTAAGTATTTTACATCAGATTTCTATAGAAAATCTTAAAATAATATTGTATTAAAATATTATACAAGTTAGAATTTATATTGAATAAATGTTCATTATTATTTCATTCTTATCATACGAAAATAGCATTGCAGTTTATGCTTCCAGGACTTTTCCCTCCTCTTCGGAATAAATATTAAAAATGTAATAACAATTAATTTTCATAATAATATTTTTCTAATTAAATATATATAATTACATCAGGTGATTTATATTGTCCCGTAAAATTGTATGAGGAGGGGGTAAAAATCACTTGTGATGCTGGGACATTACTATGAAATATTACCAGTTTGTTTTATATATTTATTCTTATTTAATATGTGATCTTAATATTAAAATACAAAATTTAATTTCAAGTGATTTTTACTCTCCCCTGTTAAATATATTGTGTATAGAAATGAACTGTCACTCTAGAAATTTTGTTCTATTCACTTTTTTTCTGACTGATAGGGGGAGGTTAAAAATTGCATGTTATTTGATAGGAAATGTTTACCGCAGTATATTGTCACCCCCAGTGAAATTTTGGGAGTTGAAAATTGTCTGCGACACTGGTACGTATTTATGTGCGTGTAGTTTAATATTAGTCAGGTGTATTATTAAATATAAATAGACCCCCAATTTATTTACCCCCCCCCCCAACATAATAATATATGTTGCGCTATGGATCAAAATACAGTCTACCTCTTTAAGTTGTATCTGGGTATCAATAACTTAGGCTTATAAACTCTAAAACTTAATAATACACAAATATTGGATCCAAGTCCTAAAAAGAACATTTTGGAAAATGTAGTTCTTAAATTTTAAACGTTGTGCAGCTTTATTGTGTAACTTTATACTGTTTTAACGAATTAATTCGATAAGTGCTTATTATCGACATTTCTTAATTGTATCGAATTTTGTAATTGATTTGTGATTCTGTAAACTACTCTATCGATAGATTACACATACAAAATGTATTAAGCCTAAGTCGACAAGAAACCGACGGATAATGACAATTTTGTAGGAGATTATAAATCTTATTCCATCGCAGCGCATGAAGTATAAGCGAATGTTTATAATTTTACGCATATTGTATCCGATGACGAAATTTAAACATTTTAGTATAATTCTATAATAATAATTAAATGGTATTCAATAATCAATAATCACTTTCTATATTTAACAATACTTTTATTTTTATTATTATAATAATTTTATTATGATGAGAGCTTCTAACTCATAATTACCTACATATTATTATTAATCGAGTACCTACTTGTGCTTTTTATAAAACAAGATTTTTCAATGTATTAATTCGTTTTACATAATATATAATAAGTAATAGTTAAATTTTTCAATTTTTTTGAGTCTTTCTTCTAAGACCTTCAATTCTCAACTCAAAAACTACAACGACATAATTTAGAATAAAACAGGGAGTCAAAACGGGTTAAAATTTTTCGGGTTTCGGGTTACGGATTTAAACCGGTTAAAATTTTTCCGGGTTTCTGATACGTGGTTAAAAAACGATTTTAATTTTTTCCGGGTTCCGGGTTCGGT
>JAIPRL010012723.1:0-11658 GCA_025469235.1 Pemphigus obesinymphae | reverse complement strand
AACACATAAAAATATTCAAATATTTAAAATAAGAATTTAAAGAAAAACACCCGACGAGAGTATTACGTATCGTTGTCCATGTAAGTAAAATAATATAAGTAATAACAGGTATCTGGGATTACTACACCCAGTTGCTGATCACTTTAAGAAAAGATCCACAACCACCAGATGAAATAAATAATATAATACAACTTTTAAGAGAAGAAATAGTGTAAATAGAAGCAGTAACCCAGCCACCGAATAATTGCCCACGTGCTATGAGATCTGCTCTTATACAAGAACATTTTTCTATTTTGTGAATGTGTAAATAATGTTAATTTTTAATATTGATTTTTTTTATGTGGGAAAATAATGTAAATAAAAACACTGTATTATATAATTAATGTTGTTCATTTAATATTAATATATAATATAATAATAATAATAATAATATAAATATAATAATAGTAATAATAATAATAATAATAATAATACAAATGTAAAATTTTGGTGTCCATTTCGTCTATTCTTTTGAACCTGTATAATTTTTATAAGTTATATATTAAACTGAAGATAACTAATAATACAATATTAAATAAATATTACAATTTAAAGGTATTTAATTTTAAGTACAGATTAACTTAATTATATGAAATATAAAAGTAAATGTTAATAATTTGTTCATAATATATAATCTAATATATTAATCAAATAATAAATAAATGTATAAATAATATATAATATTTTTTGCTTTTTTTTTAACTCAACTCAATTAACCTAATTTGCATCTACCGCATTGAAAAAATGTATCAAAACTTTATCAGCACTTTTTTTCGTTTTTAACACTTCTGGGTTCCATTTGGACCACGTTGGTCGCACATGTACATTCTCCTCTGCATCTTGAGAAGTGGTTTTTGCCGGAACAATGGACACATCTATTCCCTCTGTTTCAAATTCCTAGATAAAACATGCAATAATAAATAAATAAACAATATTATAAAATAAATACATTCACATATGATTATAATAACATTATAACGTGTTTGATTTTCATTATTTTAAATATTCAAATGCTATAGTAAACAACTAACCATATTTACATATACATATTCCATCACATCTCCCAAATTTTCATCATCAAAGTTATTTACTAGAATAATATTTGCAGTGTCTTTGGTTTCTACTATTTCTTTAATTAATGGTTGTTCTAGAATAAACACCAATTACATTAGCATATAATTAATATAATGAAAACTAGATAATATACAAGCATTTGGGAATATTATTGGTAAGGAAATGTATTATAATATTGTTTTAAATAATATTTAATATATTACAAACAACATTTAACAAAAAAAGAAACTACCATAAAACAAGTAAAAGTTTCTGGTTTATCAGCATCAAAAGGGTTAAAGATAAAGAGTAATAATTAAATATAAAAAATAAAGATGAAAACATTTTTATATGTTAAAAACCTAGATAATTAAATCATTACAAACACAATATATAAAATATAAATTGCATTTGTAAATAGTACATAGTTACATAAATAGAAACCATAATTCAGACATAACCAATATTTATTATAAATTATTAAAAACAAAATATTAACTTTTAATTTAAAAACCCTAATCCTAAAACCAAGATTCTCTGGATTTTTTTTATATTTTTCTGAAAGCATTTTTTGATGCAAATGATTTAATTATATCATCGTAATTTATTGATTTGGTTATAGGTGTTGATTACATTATTAATTTAATTACATGAAAATTATTTTTAACATTTATCAAAAGCCTATTTTGAAATACCAAGAAGTTATAACCATAACGTTTACTTATTTTTAAGTTTACAACATCAATATATTTTGACAAAAGACTTGATAACGAATACAACCTGTTTAATGATTTTTAATCGTGCGGTTATATTATAGTATGTTTTCATAGTAATATCCATAGATACATAAAAATTATCATATCAGTTTACAGTTGTATCTTTGTCAACAAAAGAGATTAAATCCTTATCATTAATGTTGTTATTACGAGTATATTATTATATACTAGCTTAAGTGCAGCTCCTTGTAAATGTAACTCCTTTTAAGTGAGACTACTTGTATGTTCAACATCATTTGAGTCCAAAACTTGAATTTGTAACCCCATTTGGGTGTGACATCTTATATACCTATGTAACTTTTTGAGCGAAACATCACATGGGTGGAATTACTTTTTAGTGTAATTTGTACACTTCATATTATGTAATCAGTCATGTTATCAGGATCCGGAATAGTCGATGACCGAAGTATTTTGAGAAATAATAATTGTTAATTAATTAATTTTAAAAATGCTCCGGAATTTGGCGGTCGCTTTCTAAAAGATAGTATTCCACACATAAAGTGTTTCTGGTGCAGGTAGACAAAGTAGATAGGTAATTCAAAAATGTATAGAACTGACTATTCTAAGATTTTTATAAAAACTCAATGTAACGGATTTCAAATAACATACATAAATTATATTTAATACAAATTTTGAAAAATACCTCAATAATATAATATTATAGGTGGTAGGTACCTACTCTACATATGTGAATTCGGTCAGTCGTCTCGAGTTTTTATATATGTGGAAATATTTGAAAGTCCTCCTGATAAAAGTTCACCCGAATATTTTAATATAAATATAATTAATATATTGTAAAAATACTAAGAAAGTCCGGCGATTTGAAATTCATTAATATGAGATAAAAAAAAATATAGTAAAGGTAGCTATATGTAAGAAATGCTACATAGCTCTATGTAAAAATATAGTAAGGTACCTAATATGTGAATGAGTTGGTTGGACTTACCGTTCTCGGTGTTTTATAAAATTATTGTCCACACTGGGAATGGAAATTTACAAATGTCCGAAAAAAAAATACGAATTTGCCATTGTGTATTATAATAGGTACTCGATACAATATTATACGTAGTTAGAACAAACAGAAAAACATATAATAAATATAATGATAAATAGGTATTTAATAATAAAAGTTGCAACGATAAGAAAATGTATTAAGATTTCGTTCACATATCATATATCGGATAAGCCTTAAATACTCGTTATCTTCAAGGACGCTGTGATCCAGAAAAAAAAAGGCAAAAAAAGTCAAATCCGCATAATAAAATTCGAACCGGTGTACCCGATTTGAAAGTTCGTTTGACAATCAACTCCCTATACCACCAAAAATTTTTCGTATTTAAACTATTCAGATAACAGAGGGTACAGTATTTCGACTTATAATATAGGTACCAATACATATATTTGGAACGAATATTCCGAAGATTTAAAATTCAATATAAAAAAATATGGTAAAGGTACCTACTATGTGAATCAGTCGGTCGGACTGATCGTCTCGGTCTTTTATAAAACTATTAGGTATCCCCAAATAGAAATCTACGAAAGTCCGAGAAAAAAAAAATGCAAACTTGTCACAGGGTTTTATAATAAGTACTATTATACGTAGGTACAAAATATAATAAATATTTAATAATACCATTTGCAACGATAAGAACATTTATTAAGACTGTTCGTATTAAGAAGACTTGGTGTATTTGAATGGTGGTGTTCGTTTATTATATAAGTAATAAAATGTATAATATACAAAATTATATTTTTATGTTACAGTATTGTAGGTGGTGTGGGGGAAGGGTTGATGAACCAGACTTTATCCCCCGGAGAAAATGCTTCTACAAGGCTGGAGGATTAAGGGGGGAACGTTAACCAGATGGATGGTCTTTGCGGGATCCCGACACAACCAGACAGATGGCCGTTGGTCGACCGTGACGGTGGCCTTCGTTCGTTGCTCGTGTCGTAACGCATTCCGTTCATAGCGGAGAACGCTGTCCCGAGAATGTCTCCAATATCAAATATCACGAGTATAATATGTACTCTATATAATGTAATGATTTGATATTGACGACGAAAGACGATGGTTTTCCGTGACCAATCGCCGTTTATATCTGCACAATTGTCGGTGCTGGTCGTACGTCGAACTTGGATTGTCGCCATTGTCGTTCCTTTTACTCCTTTTTATCTATCCCATCCTTTCTATGGATATACCGTTGTTATTTGCATAATCATTAGTGTTAACAGTAATCCGTAATAATTAACATTATTATTTCTCAAAATACTTCGGTCATCGACTATTCCGGATCCTGATAACATGACTGATTACATAATATAAGGTGTACGAATTACACTAAAATGTAATTCCACTTATGTGATGTTTCGCTCAAAAAGTTACAAATTATATAAGGTGTCACACCCAAATGGGGTTACAAATTCAAGGTTTTGGACTCAAAAGATGTTGAACATACAAGTAGTCTCACTTAAAAGGAGTTACATTTATAAGGAGCTGCACCCGATAGGTATTGCACTTAAGCTAATATATAATAATATACTCGTAATAACAACATTAATGATAAGGCTTTATTCTCTTGTTGACAAAGATACAGCTATAAACTGATATGATAACTTTTATGTATCTATGGATATTACTATGAAAACATACTATAACATAACCGCATGATTAAAAATCATTAAACAGGTTGTATTCGTTATCAAGTCGTTTGTCAAAACATATTGATGTTGTAAACTTAAAAATAAGTAAACGTTATGGTAATAACTTTTGAAATAATTTTCATGATACCTAATGTAATCAACACCTATAACCAAATCAATAAATTACGGTGATATAATTAAATCATTTGCATCAAATAATGCTCTCAGAAAAATATAAAAAAATCCATAGAATCTTTGTTTTTAAATGAATAGTTAATATTGTGTTTTTTAATAATTTATAATAAATATTGGTTATGTCTGAATTATGGTTTCTATTTATGTAACAATGTAACACTTACAAATGCAATTTATATTTTAGACATAGTGATTATAATGATTTAATTATCTAGGTTTTTAACATCTAAAAAATTTGTCATCTTTTTTTTTTTATATTTAATTATTAATTTTATAATTTATAATTATTTTAGCCTTGTATGAAGTACAAAAAATAAATAAATAAATAAAATATTTTAAAATATATATATATATATATATATGTGCATAAAACAATTTTATTTTTTTTTTTTTGAGGGGGAGGCGAATAGATAACATTACAACCAATTTTTTCTATTCATTGTTTACTTTGTTTTGGCCTTTCTCTTGTCGGTGTTCCGTACCCGCGCTATCTGGTGTGTGTTGTTTCCGGTCGTGACGATTGTATTTTCCTTATAAAATACAATCGTATTTTACTCGTACAGCTTTATCGCCATTTCAATTACCTCCGCTAGAGATGGTAAACGTGTTCCGTTTTGATAATTAAATATCGTTTAATTATCGTGTGTGTGTGAGTATTTTTAATAGTCGGGTTGTTATTTGTCTCTGACAGTAGCACCGTCGTCGTTTTACGTGTGTTTGTGTACCGTACCAAGTCTTACTTATAACCAAATACCAGAATACCATATTTAATAAATATTGCATCTTATTTTCGTCGTAATACATAAATAAAATCTGATCAAATATATCGGACTAATTATAATTGTTATAATGAAAAATATATTTATATTTACATACTTATAAAATTTAGCAATATTTAGATGAGGATATCCTCTGCTTACAAATTACCTAAAATTATTCTGACCTTATTATTCTTATTATTATTAATTCTGAGAAACAAGAAGCGTAAATCTACGAGTAAATTGAACCGAAAAATGCCTACACGCCAATGGGATGAAAATATAAATTAATGAATTTTCGCCATAGCCCATAACGGCCATAATATTATGTCGAACGTGCATCAGTGACATAAAGCTAGGACAACATAAAGAATAGTATGCCTTGGGTATGCATGAGAAGGGATACAAACATAAAAACTTTAGGTACATATATCTAAAGTAAGCGATCCAACTATCGATGAACCGACCGATTAAGAGGATGTCAGCTCAGTCATTCTTAAGTGGTTCTGTATAGGCAACCTTTAATGTTAAATTTTCGAAAAATGAAAATCCAACAATTATAAATATTCAAATTAAATGTTGAACATATTTTTGATATATTTTAAAAGTAATTAAAAATTATTCCCATATATTGTGTAATTACGACATTTGTTTCAAAAAAGAAACAAAAATATTTTTTAAAATAAAGTTAAAACAATTTTTATTTTACCGTATTTTTAAATATTGTGTGTGTGTTAATAAGTAGAGATAAATAATGCATAATAAAAATTCAACATCATATGACGTATACTAATTTATAAAATACCATTTCATTGTATCAGTACTCGGGAATTCAAGGGCATCCACGTTATAATATTAAAGTATTCAATTCAAGTCAATATCATAATTACAAGTTTGGAGTGAAAATTAAATAACCCAGTGAAATGATTTTAGAATAAAATAAAATATTCAAAAACCAATTTTAATATATTCCACATTATTGTGTGTAAAATAACATGACTTCAATATTTGGTTGTACAATGATTCTATCAAATTTATGTATTAAAAATTGGGAAAAACCAATACATTATTTAAGAGCACATATTATGATAATGTAGCTCTAACATTGCAACTTATATAACTACCGATAAGTTAAATATTATAGAACGGTAAAAATTATTATATTTTGTAATTCAATGTTCACTAAAATAAAATAAAAAATATAAATATTGTTTATTTTATGTAATATGTTTTATGTATTGTTACAAATATTAATTTAGAAAATATTTCATAGAATTATACATTATACATTTATACAGAGGTGTATCTAAGTAGGTATTGGCTATATATCATACCATAATGTAGGTAATAGGTCCCTAAATTTTCTTATGAATAAATCAAATAATCATCCTGCCAATTTTCAAGTATTATATATTTAATTTAAAATTCCTGAAATTCGTTTAAATTTATTGAAAATATGATTATCGCTTATGTTCAAATTCTCAATATAAAAAAAATTGGTACTTAAGTCAGGGTTTTAAAATATGACCATTTTTTTAGACTATTTATTTAATTCACTATCAGTTTTAGTTTTCTATCGTTCCCATTGTTTATTTCTTTTATCTTACTATTCTTCTGTCGGTTTTTACATTTTTACATTTTTGGTAAGTTCGTTAGAATCCATTAATACAATTATTTCTGTAGTATATATATATATATATATATATATTATATATTATAATAAATAATAATGTATACCTACACAATAAAAAGTTTTAATAAATGTATTATATTGCATAATTCTTGGAACAAAAATCAGTATACATGCTAAGTAAATAAATGTAAGACAAATATCGTCTTTTATGTTGGTTATAGTCCAGATTAAACACATAATATGATGTTATTTCTACTGCTGTGCGACGATAAAATTTAAAAAATTTCTAGCTTGCTGTTATAACGATGTAACATAAATTATATTAAATATAATAAACCGCAATGATTAGAAAATCATAATGATTTTTTGATTGATTGCTGTGAGTTAATACATATCTCGCCTATCATAAATTAGTATATTACACTAAGCTCCACTCACAATCATTTTCTAGAATGCAACGATTTATCATTGTATTCAAATTTAATAAACCCATTACATGATAGTAAAATAAAATAAAACATACCATTGTTGTAATAATGTATTTTGATTGAATTTTATTGGTGCATTAGCAAAGACGTTCAAATTATTATGTAATCATAATTATCAAACTGTTGAGTTGATAAAATCATTTGTGCAAAAACGTGATTAAGAATAAAAATAAATACCGTGTGATTTTTAAATTCTGGATGAAGTTAATAATGTATTGGTTTTAAAATATTCTTTTTTGATTTTTCCAATAGCTTTTTTAATGTGGAAACAAAAAAGACCTTGAAATTACATAAAATTGGTAAAAACACGATTTTGGCAAAATCTGCTACTTTTATTCCTTCGTACTGCATTATTATAATATATTATATTAATTCTATATATTTCATACACATAAAATATGCAATAAATAATTATTTTGAAATTTTAGATAAAACTAAATATATAACTCAAAAATAAAAACTGTAATACATGATATAGTACATCTGAAGTATATTTGACATTTCAAATATTTTATAATTTTTTAGTATTCATACAATAAAATATCTAATGTTCAAAATATTTTGGTATAATATATTTTACACAATTTTATTTTTAGGAAATTGGGAGAAAAAATTTAAAATATCATGAATAAAAAAAATAAAAATACAGGAAATCGCTTCATACGTCATGTGTCAAGAGGGCTGAGAGTATTTTATCCATTAGGTAAGATACTAGTAGTGAATTTATTTAATTTAAAAGCAATTATTATATGTTTAAATAATTTGTACTGAGAATCTGACTTTGTACATTCAACAGTACTTTGTCCCGAAGAAATATTTCAAATGGTCAATAAATCTCAGTGGGCGCAGTGGCGCCCACCGGTCTCCCCCTGAAGTTGACCCTAATCTTAATGATACCAATAAAATAATAATAATTGTTTTACTTTTCGTGTTATTATTATGTTTTTCACATGTAGAGTCACTATATAACAGTAACCTTGAAATTTTACGAATTCTATCATGTCATAGCTAAGTGGATAATAACATCTGTGTTTGATCTGGTCCGATACAAACACATAAGACGATATTTGCTAAAATGTTCCAAAATTTCCGAAGCCATTTTTTTAACAATTACGAGAAAATAACCACAAAAGATTTTTATTTATGCGTTTATTGAACATTAAAAATATTATACAAAGAATAACAATAATAATAATATAAATATAATACAAATAGTGATGTACAATTACGATAATAATCGTTTGAAAGAAAATTCTCTACAATGAAAAAAACTCATTAAATATAAAATGTTATATAACACTTTTCCTCAAATAATTAATTTTAGTATTGTAATTGCTAACAAATATCAAGGAAATAATTAAATAATTACAAATAAAAAGAAATACGATAATTGATTGATCTAAGCACAGGGGAAGATTTGAGAAAGGATTTAACATGGTAATAGGTTCCAGCTTGGATTTTTTTTTATCATTATTTGAGGATTATTAAATTAATTTTTTTATAGGGATTAGGCCCATATTTCTTAATTATCCATATTTCCCCCCCCCCTCTTAAATGCGCTAAAAGAAGTCTATTTAGACTATTTAGATGATATTTAGTTGGAATATTAAGGATAGGTATATGAACGCGAGAATGAAATAATTACGTAAGTACACAAATAATAACTTTGGAGGATGTTGTTAGATTCTGAGCGTAGCGAGGAAGCTTATGGTTTAACAATGATGTTTATTTTTATTTTTATTTATTTATTTATTTTTTTTTATTTTTCTGTAAACACTTTTTCTACCAGTAGGAGTGCTCCGATATTTACGCTCATACCCGTTTCCGGTAGCAAATTGCATCTAGTTGGTACTTTTAAGAGGTCATTTTTCGATTTTCATAATAGTTTTTTAATGCTTAAGCAAAAACTACCAAAAAATTACGAAAAATACGATTTTGTAAAATCCAGAATTTTAATATCGTCGTAATTTCTAAAATAATGACTTTAAATTTTTGAAATTTTTACCGAATATTTAATTTAGTAATATATTTACGTTGATTAAGTTTTTTGAAAATGAAAAATGAATATAAAGTTGTATAATATTATAACAAGAAAAAAAAAGTTCAAAAAATTAATAAAGGCCATTGTTAGGAACCCCTGATATATTATATGGTTATTATTTAATATTCATTATATATTATAAAATATAGAATTGGGCCTTGACAAGGAGTTGGAATTGGCTGAACTAGGGATTTAGCACTGTATATAGCCCGTATTACTTGAGCAGTGGTATATAGTTAATTAGTCTTAGTCTTGTCATAATACTGTTTGCTCGTACGTATACTCGTATATCTATAGTTTAGTTGTACAATAAAAACAATTAAAGAATTTACTCAAACGCGTTGATTATTTTACTTATATATATTAGTTCATAACACCATCATTAGTTAACTGAAAAAATAATAATAATAAAATATATACTCCTAATTTTAAATTTAATGAGGAAATGAAAATTCGGAGATATAACCGAAGAAAAAAGTTTTTAACAAATTATTCTTGTACTATTAAAATATAAAATTAAATGTATCGAATTACTATATATATATATATATATATTATATATTAATATTTTTTATTTCTACACACATATATTTATGCATTTTACATTTATTGATGAGTAGATTAATAATTTATTATGAAATTTAAAAATAGTATTTTATTTTTTTTTAAATTTCTGTATATAAAAATTACAATATTATTTTATTTTTTGTTTTTCCATTAAATCTGTTAGGGTTTTGAAACACTATTGGATTTTTTGGTTTAATTTATAGGTTATGTGCACCCTTGCATTGGCATTGGTGAAGAGTATTGAAAGGTTTGCTGTTGATGTTTTCGAGAATTTATTTGAAAAATTTACTTCTCCGTGGTGATGGGCGATTGCTTAAATTTTTTGCCATCTCCGTATTTGAGTCCATGTTATCATAGTATTGTTTTTATTTTTCTTATTGATGTTAATTTCCATGTTGTGTGTATCTTCGTCCAAAAAGATGTTGATGTTTGATTTTTGGTCCCTGTTTGTGGGGGTGGCAAAAAAAGCACCTGTAGATTCCTTCAGTTTTCAGTACGTCATATGGAATTTTCAAAATGATTACATTTCACTATGGAAGAAAATGTATATACTTTTTATAATAATGTTATATTTGTTTTGTATTATGTGTATATAAAAAATATTATATATATATATTAGGGGGTCTTTATTTTTTAAGTTTTACATATATGATATACATATCATACATATATGATCGGGACACCCTCAAATATTGTTCCAATATATATAATAGTAATGTATATGAAATTTGGTGAGCATCAATTAAGTTTAAGACGTGCGACAAATGGGTTGAAATTTTGCTTATAAGGGTAGTTTTTGAGTTTTTCGCAGATTTTAGACGAAATAATGCAATTACAATAAAAAAGTATAGAACATAAATTGTAGAAATTTTAATATTCTAAAATAATTGTAATATGTAAAACTTTCCTGAAACGTAAATTTTCGGAATAAAATAGAGAAACTTAAAATTATCCTAGTATGGCTAATATTTTACTTTAATTCATTATTTACAGTATATCTCATAAAAAATTGGAATTATATAATATATAATATAACAAAAGTTATATTAAAAGTTCATTAGATATGCTTTAAGAAAATGTTAAGTTTCACTTGAAAATTGTATTTATATATTTATATAATGAATATGATTTTGACTTTTAAGAGATGCTGTTCATTGCTTATTTGCTACTGCGGAATCATTGGGTACCTATCGATACAAATAAGCTAATACTAAATAGGTCATGTATTCAGCGTTTACGATTACGACATAGAAAGCTGCGTGCTGAAAACATTCGTAGAGATTATAATTTAACTTATATTTTATATAAGTTATATAAAATATATTATATTATTTATTTATTTACTTATTTATTTGTAATTAACGCCAATCGGCAATTATAATAATGTACATTGTATATATATATATATAAAGATTACAAAAACAAATTAAATGTGATAAAACAGTTATTTACACATAAAAATACATAT
>JAIPRL010012722.1:0-11661 GCA_025469235.1 Pemphigus obesinymphae | reverse complement strand
ATATAATGTTCTTCACAATAACAATGATTGTCCTGAGTTACTTAGTCGTCTATCGTTTTTAGTTCCACAACGTTTAACTAGATCTAATGTTACCTTTTATACTCCTACTCAACAAACAAATTATGCAATAAATTGTCCAATTTCTTGACTTATGTATTTATCAAATAAATATAAAATTGACTTTTTCACAAATCAATCATTATTCTCTTTTAAACAACATTTAAATCGTACTTTACGTATCTACTAAGTTATATGTGACTACTAGTTATAAGTTATCAATATTTTGTTTTAAGCTCATTACTATTATCTTTTATCCTTGTAAATTATTAATTTAAGGTATTTTTAATTTTATAATTCTTTTGTTCTCTACTTTATATAAAATGTACCTGTACTGTATACTACTTACACTGTAAATGTATTATTACACATGTAATTGGGTTGTCATACCCGTTAAATTCGAATAAATAAATAAATAAAATAAAATAAATAGTAATTACCAGATAGGTAAATTTAAGATAAGCATCGTATGTAATTATTCATTTTATACTATTTGCAGGGTTGAACAGTATCACAGATACAGTATCCAATTGTATCTTGTACCTACCTGGATACATTTTCTAGTATCATGTATATTTTTATGCAAAAAGATACAAGATAAATCAAATTACCAAAAATTAAATTATATAGGTACAATAAATATTATAATTAAAAATATTGCCTATTATTATTAAATTATAGTATTTAAAAAATGAATTATTTCTATGTAATAACTAGGTAATATTTTGAATAAAATTGTAATCAGATAATATTTATTTAAATATATTTTACTCTCCTATAAAATATTTTAATACCTACCTATATGAAAAACATTTTTATTTTTATTTATATGATAATATAGTATAATATATTTTATTTGCATATTGTTATTAATAATTATTTTAAGAAATTTTAAACATAATATATATAAATATATTGTTTTTTTTTTATATATATATATAAAATTGTAATAAGTAACAACAATTTTTATTATGAAATAATAATTATATTTTTGAGAATATCTTGTATCTTTTATATATGTCTAATACTTATATCTTGTATAAAAGATAATAGATAAAAGGGTAAGAGGTGAGACAACTGTTACTAGAAATCAGTTTGGGTTTATGCCTGGGAGGTCAACAATGGGACCAATATTTTTTGTGAGACAGATTGTAGAGAAGTACAGAGAAATCAAAAAGAAATTGTGTATGGTATTTATTGATCTAGAGAAGGCTTATGATAGAGTTCCTAGGGACATCTTAAAGTGGGGATTAATGAAGAAAGGATTACCAAAGGTGTATGTGAACATAATTGAAGATATGTATGAAAGGGCGAGTACAAGAGTGAGAAGTCTGTGTGGAGAAACTGAGGATTTTAGGGTCAGAGTGTGGGTACATCAGGGTTCAGTTTTGAGTCCTATTTTCCCTGGTAACAGATGATATAACAAATGATATACAGGGGGAGGTACCATGTTGCATGTTGTTTGCAGATGATATAGTACTGATAGAAGAAAGTCCTGAGGATGTGAATGGTAGACTTGAAGAATGAAGGGAAGCTCTGGAAAGTAAAGGACTAAGGATTAGTAGGAGTAAAACAGAATATATAGAGTATGATTTTGGTGAAATGTGACACAGAGGGAATAGGGAAAGGCTAGAAATTAAGTTAAGTGGTGATGTGGTGGGAGAAGTGGAGAGGTTCAAGTATTTAGGGTCCGTTGTACAGAAAGATGGGGGTTTTGAAGAGGATATGAAACACAGGATTAAGTGTGGACGGACGAAGTGGAGAGAAGCATCAGGTATTCTGTGTGATAAAAGAATCCCTATTAGGTTAAAAGTTAAATTTTATGACAGTGGTGAGACCTGCAATGATGTATGGAACGGAATGTTGGGCAGTAGATAAAAAGATAGAACCGAGAATGAGTGTATCTGAGATGAGAATGTTAAGGTGGATGAGTGGAGTTATTAGAGAGGATAAAATAAGGAATGAGTATATCAGATGTAGTATAGGGGTAGCTTCGATAGTAGACAAAATGAGAGAGAATAGATTAAGATGGCTCGGGCATGTATTAAGGAGGGAAGAAACTGAGGCAGTAAGATTAGTAAGAGAAATGCATGTTGTTGGTAAGAGGGGGAGAAGAAGACCGAAAAAGAGATGGGGGGATATGATGGCGAGTGATATGAGGAAGGTGGGAGTAAGTGAAGAAGATGCGGGAGATAGAGTTAAGTGGAAGTATAGGACCCGGGTGGCCGACCCCAAATAGTTGGGAGAGAAGGCGAAGGAGAAGAAGAAGAAGAAGAAATAGTGGTATTAAAATGTATTGCCTATACATATATAATAATCAATTATGCATTTAATATTTATACATTTTATTAAAATAATATATATATTTTTTCCACTAAATATTTTTCCTTATGATATTTTTCACATTGGATAAATTTTCTCTAGATATTTTTTCTATTCAATATTTTTTTTCTTCGGATATTTTTTCCCCGGATATTTTCCCCCTGATATTTTATACTAGATTCGTAATGTGTATGTGAAAATAACACTATACAATTTTCAAATTATTATTATAATTTTTTTTACAGTTTACTTAAGAACATTTCTCCGAGCTCCACTCAAATTTTTATATCGATTTTATAATAAATTATATACATTTTATTGTACTTATAGAATATACCGAATCTCGTTTCAAAATTAAAGTTGCCATTAAAAAAAAACCTTAGTCTTATTGCACATGCGGAAGAGAAAATAATAAGAAGTTTGAATTAACGAATTTAAAATGAAAAATCATTATGAATTTAGACATATAGTACAATAGTATTGTACAATTTGTGGATTATGCAAAGTACGTTTTTAGTTACACTTTGACATTAAAGCATCTTTTAGTTTTAGTTATTCGTTTTATCAGTTATTTTACAAATCCTAATTGTATTATATTACTACTATAATATTATTACTCTTATTGTCTCTTCCCTCCTTAAAATATGCCCTATATATATATATATATATATATATATAATATATTCATTCTAATTTTGTCTATTATTGGCGCTACTAACTATGCCACACTCATACTTTGTTCTATATTCCTACCCACTACTTCGTTCTGTACGTTATTACAAGCCTCACTACTACACACAAAATACTTGACGCTTCTTTTCAATTCATCCATAAACACTTAAACCTATAATTCATATCTTCCTCAAAACTACCATTCTTCTGTATAAAATATTTTTAATAGATGTTATATAATAGTCATAAAACATATATTATATAGTATTTATATTGAAAGCCAACATTATGTAAATTATAATGATTTTAGAATTTTTCTCAAAATGAAATTGGAAATTACGTATTATCAATTAAACTATTGATGTCAATTCCTATTTTTATGGCTCAAATGTTTATGCCATGTTGTTTATTTGGAATTCTAAATGAAAAAGTAATTATACATTTTTATTACTATCAGTTTAATAGATTTAAAATTAATAAAATCGTTACCTCCATATATTATGTAATCATAAATAGTTATAAAATAAAATAGTGATATATTTTATTATGACATCCTAACCTGCACATTTTACCACTGAACATACTTGAATACACACAAATTTTTTTGATGTGGGCATTACCTCAAACGAGAATAATACTTCAAGCACGATCCATAAGTTGTCGATTACTGATTTTAGAAAAGATATCGACGAATAGATATTTAGAGTGGACCCAATTTTATACCTATTTCAACACAAAAATTTAATAAGAGTATTGGCCAAATGCATTAACCAGAGTAAAAATTATAAAAATTGACCGAATTGAAGACGAACATTTGCTCACGAATATTATTTTATGTTCAAGTGTGTTCATAACCATAATGGTCTAGTATATTAGGTCTATAGGTCCATTAGGTCTAATATTCTATATTAGGTATATAAGTCATTTATGTACTATATTGGATAGGTCTATTAAGGAGTAGAACTATTAAGAATTACCTATTCCAGGGGTGCATTTAATATGTTTGTTAATTATTTGTAAAAGATATTGTGTATTATGTAAACCTATCCCAGTGAAGTTATTGTTGGTTATATTTGTACTTCAACCTCAGCTTGTATTTTTAAAACAAAATAAGAACATTTTTTGGTTTAAGGTTTTATGTTTGGGAAATTTCTTTCTGTAGTTTTTAGTTACCAACTAAATTTGAAATACGTAGAATATTAAATAATTTTATTAATTTACATTTTCTTTCTTTAATTAATTTATTATTATTATTGTATTGCAAAAAATAAATATATATTTGGGGCACAGGAGATTTATAAATATCTGACTCCATAATTATAAGACCTATTTATATTAAAGTTTAAAATATAATTCCTGATTAATTTTTAATCAATTGACAGAGAAAAATATCTTTTGAATCATTTTGATATTTACCCTAAATTAATTTATTCTATAGCTTAATGTTTAAATTAAACTTTAATCGATTGTATTAATCTTTAGAAGAATACCATAATATTCGCATTATATAGCAGTAATTGGACTGAAATGGATATGAAAAGTAAACAATTGGTGTTGTATGCAATGTCGATGAATAATAGCATCCAACAAAAACTAAAATTGACTAACACAAAAATCATAAACTTGGAAATGTTTACCAAAGTATGTATACTGTATACATTTTTTATATTTAAAATAGATACTTGTATTTATTATTTTTATGTATAATACATTTTTTTTACATTAGTATATTCATGAATATAAAATTAAAAATATAACCATAGAATTTTATTTAATTTAATTATAAAAACTAAATGTCAATTAAAACAAAAATTCTTCTTATGCTATAATCAGTATAATGGGATCATAAAAGAATAAATCTAAAATATGAATATAATACATATACAAAATTTATTGTATAAATAACAAAATAGGGTTTGACTTCAACATGTATCTCTTCAATCATACATACTTTGACTGTCTGATTATCCAGCTTAAATCACGAAAATGTAATTCATATGAATTTTAGAAATTATTACTGGAGTATCAATGTTGTAACTTATAGTTGATTTGACATTTAAATATTTTTTTAAGCTAAATAGGGTTCGTATTTTAAAGGAAGACACGGTTTACCTGAAAATATGAACTTTATTGATAGTTACCTCTGAATACTCCCAGTAAAATATCGCTATTGAAATATAATCTTTCTATCTGTAACGGAACACAAACACACATTCCTTATACGCAACACATAGATTAAACGGCCTTTTTCACGACCAATAAGTATGCATAACATAATAGCACCTAAAAATGGCGGCGACGGCGAAGGTTACGCAGATACGATGGCGTGAACACGGGTCGAAAGGCAACGGCGAGTGGCGGATCACTACGTAGGCGAGCTACCAGACCTGTCGGCAGAGTGTGCAGGCAAAACTCGTGGAGGACGAATATTGCCTTGCTTTATTTTTTCTACTCTATTTCGAGCAGGGGGGGAGAGTTTTTATGACCAGGGTTTGTTTATCTTGTTTGTTTTGTAGTTGGATTAGAATTTAATTGGTCTGTTATTTTTAGGTTTGTACGTAGTTGTGAATCACTTGGCTATGTTTTTGATGTGAGTGAATTATAATATGCGATAATAGATTGTTTTCGTTTTTCTGACTTTGGTGATATGATGTCTGTTATTGAAGGGATATTTACTGTTTTTTTTATTATGATGTTATTCGCGAAACAAGGAAGATCAAATATTTTTCTTAACGTTGTTGCCTGGACGGTTTCAAATTTGTCCAGACTTGTTTTGTAGATATTTGATACCCATACTGGGATGTCGTACATCATATTTGAGAGGATATAGGCATTGTATGTGTACGTTTTAATTATATTTGGAGGATGGCTTTTTTGGTTGATTAAAGGGAATATAGCGTGGCAAATACCCTTGACTTTTAAACTATTGTTTTAATGTTTTGGAGAAGCTGAGATTAACATAAATGTGGATTTCTAGTTATTTTTTTTTTTTTAACATGCTAGTGTTCGGTATTATTGATGTTCTGTGTTTGAATTTGTGAGTAAAGAAAAATACTGATGTTTTAGACGCCTTTATGGATATGTGCCATTGATCGAACCAAGGCTGGACCTTATCAAGTTGATTTTGGAGTTTGATAATGGGGATGGATTTAGTAGCATGTCATTTATGTAAAAAGAAAACGGTTGAGGATAAAAACAGGATCCTTGAAGGACACTGGAGCAGATTGGTCTGAGGTGTATGTGTTGTTACCTGATTTTATGTAGAACTGTCTGTTAAGAAGAGATGACTTGATTAAGTTGGTTAACTGAGTGGCTACGTCTGAGGTAATAAGGCTAATATACTAAACCTTGTCGAAAGTTTTTTCCCCACCCAGTCAGTTCGTTACAGTTTTAAGGTTTTTAGGTGTTCTATTATTTTGAATTACTCTGTCATATATAACGTTTACAAGTTGCAAGGAGGTACTATGCGGCGGAAAAAAACATTATTTATCCGGATATAATTTGGGGTAGATATTAATGCTGAGGTGATTGGGTAGTAGACGTTCCAGAATCTTGGACAGAGTGTTTAAGAGGGAAATGGGGTAGTAAATCATCAGTGTCTTTGGCTCCTAGTTCAATTAGCTCAATTTGAGTAACATGACCACCTCGGCTATTTTTCAGATACATTTTCAAACAACAACTTTCTTAGATATCCTTGAAATCCATAGAAAAGTTCAAAATACACAAACTAATGAGAAAATCTAATCCACTCCGTTCTGAATGAATATTTAAGGTACTACTCTGAGGCATCCCAACGTTCTATACTAAAGATTATGTTAAAACAGAATTAAGCCTAATTTAGGTTTCGAACTTTCTTACATTCCTAAAAGAAGGCAGAAGGTTACCTATCTATATAATATATAATTAGGCTACTGTGTAATCCTATATCCAAAAATATTTTTCAACTTTCAACACTATTTTATATAGAAATAAGGATTATAGCTTATAAATTATCGAAACCATTCTATGTTTTACATGTCAAGAATTTAGTCATTTATCTGCTCACTATGGTCATATTACAAAATTCTATAAATGTGGTAATAACCATCCCGCTAGTTTTCGAAAATACCATGCCTTCATTTGAACAACAATATTAAAGGTCAAAAAACCATATAATCTCAGCTCACCAAACATCCCTCCCACACATAATACATTGAACAATATATACACCAAAATCTAATCTCAAGTTAGATCTAATAATACCAACTCTAAACACACCATATTTACCAACATTTCAACAGATAGCAAAAATGCATTGGTTGAGGTGTTCAAAACACTATCAACCAAATCCACACATCCAAAGATTTTAAGCACTTTATTTTTCTGGCCATCTTAGCAAAAATTTCACTTACAAATCATAAATAACAACCTAAAAATACTATACTCGAACTACCAAGGAATAGGGAACAAAAAATTCAAACTACTTCAACTAATCCAGCAAAACAAGATTCGCATTATACTAGTAATCAAAAATAACCTCATCTCAATTAAATAAAATCAAATTTCAAGATTACAACATCTACCGGATCATTTAGATGCAACTAGAAATCGTGGCACAGGATGTACAGCCATATTTATCAAGAATATCTAATCCACTATGAAACCAAAATCCAGACAGTATCCATAAGGAACACCACAATCAATATCATGATTAATGACCGTAAAAATAGAACATCAGCTATTTACAAAATTTTACTTACTTCAACTATCAGACATAAAGAAACTACTGAACATTATTCTCACAACAATTCTCACTAGCGACTTGAACGCCAAACACCACAACTAGAAAAATCGTTCAATTAACCCAGCTGGTCGATCTCTATTCTCATAAATGTATAATAATAACTACTATATACCTGCTCTGATTACACCTACTCATTATCCCGACTAGTTTAACCACATACCCAGATGTTTAAACTTAAAAATCATAAAAAAAACCTTGATTATCAGTTTAAACTATCAAATATTGAAGATCTATCATCAGACTATAATCCCGTACTAATCAGTCTACTATAATGTCTGAAAACATTCTAATAAATAAGATAAAATGAATAACCACTCAAGTGACCCAGACGCCAAACGTCATTTTAATGACTAGACCAGTATAGTCAATAAATCTTCTTAAAGATCACAGACAGTTAGTGGTATTCATTTTCAAAAAGAGCCTAAATGATCACATGCAACCACACACCTATTTCATTACTTGATATTATCGCCAAAGTTCTTGAAATAACCTTGACAACTAGATTATAAACCACAACTACCACGGCCGGATTACCTCTAGGCTTCTATCAAAGCTCCCCCGTTGGTTCCCCAGCGCTTGTATAGTGATCGCTCCCGGTGACCTACTCACTACGAATGGCACTTATAAGAGAGGGCAGGCGTGAGGCAGCATCCACCCACCTCATACTGGTTCAAACCTTTACTACATATTTTCATATTACTGTGACAAAGGGCCACGCTTATATAGTATACGGTCACGCCGAAGAGAGAACGATCACACTGGGGCTAACCTGTGTGTTCGCCTCCGCTGTTTCAACATAATTAATATCTTTATATATTACATTAAAACCTAATAAACATAGTATTATTGTACAAAAAATGGTGTACAAGTTTTTTTTCGACTCTATAAAATATCTATTGTCATTTTTTACTTATCAAAAAAGTATAATGTATATTATAATGCATTATTTTCAGGAAATGTAACCCTAAAACTATCCGATCCCATTCAAAATATTATGGAATTTAAATTATGTTTTATGTATATCTATTTAATAACCATACAACTTCTAGTTTAGAACGAATTTGAATTCTCTAACGGTTAGAATAATATTAATTGCATTCTATAATAAAACGTACAATAAACATATACACATTTCTTTGAAATGTCTTGAAAATCTACGAAATTTAATTTACTGCGAATATTATACACAAGTTTTTATGCAATAACATAAACAAAATATTATAAAAAAAAAAGTATATATTTTCAAATAAAAATCGAAAATTTTATTAAAATATTTGAAAATCGGTAATAACTAATATTGATACATAAGTTTATCGAATATATTATATTTATTTTTAATTAATATTAGATGTTCTTTTCTTATTTTCAGACAATACATATCTGTTATTCAATATTATCGACGTTAATAAATTACAACAGGGAAAAAACAAATTAAAATATTTATATATATATATAATATCATTATTCAAATTTGCTACTAATTAGTCATAGTTTTAAATATACGCACAGTAATTTTATATTATATTAAATTAGGTTTAATTTCAACTAAGTATTTAATAATGTTGTATTTGAATATATATAATTTTAACTAAATTATTTTTAGTACGATGTGCACTATTATTTTTACAATTATTTAATATAAAAATATAAATGCACCTATTGATATTAAACTAGAAATCTTAATGAAAAAATAATGTATCTATTTTGCACGGAATTTTTATTTTTAATTCTAAAGCACAAACAAATATAAATATCAAAGTTATTTGCTAAAAATAATGAATTTCTTCGTATCATATTTTATACCACAATATTATTCTGGGTTATGTATCAATTTCTCAATCTTACCAACAGAATCTTGCCCTTTTATATTATAAGTGGATCTTTATTTTTTAGTTTAAGAGTAAAAAGCTCTTTTGAAACAAAATGTATTCAATTTGGCAGTTACAGTACCAGTAGTAATTTTAAACATAATTTTAAAAAAAATTAGTAATTTCTTAATTCTAAAAATAAAAACATCGAAGACCTTTAATTTGCTCAACATACTTTTAAATATTATATATTGATGTGATCAGACTGTAACCATATTTCGGCAAGTTTTTATGAAACTATTCATTTTTTGAAATAGAAATTGTTGAGTAGGAATTTTTGGTTGATGGTCTATCTAATGGAAAATATTTTTAGGTTGACAACTTAAAGTGATATTTCTTCTATTATTCCAGTAATTTTCTTAATCCCAAAGAAAAACTACAAAATATGATGGAAAACTATGATAAATTGAAAAATATTAGTAGGTATATCAAATTTTGCAAAGAATAATTATTTGAATAAAATGATTTCCAATTTCAAATAAAATGAATATCCTGTATATAGGTTCTTTAGTTTTCGTTGAAATAATATTTCTATTGACTATAAAACACTAATTAATATATTGGGTTTAGAAGAATTTGTGCAAAATTAATGAATTAGGTTATATTCATACTTCAGTTCAAATAACTGGCGAAAAACTGTGTAATACTGCAAAATAAAATAAATAGGTAGGTTATAATTAAAATGAATAAATTCATTATAAATATGTAATATATGTAATCATAGATACCTATGTAGTTATTACGATGTAGTTAAAATGGTATGGTAAATTTATAATGATATATCAGTACTTTTCGCAGCATTTAGTTGGCATATTAACCACGAGATAACAATCTGAAGGTCTATTTATTTTGTTATAAAGTAAATAAATAATAATAGTATTGAGGACGGGAAAGAATCAATCACTGAACGTATAATTTTTTTTTATTACTGATTCAGTTTATTAAATGAGGTTTAAATTCATATAGGAAATCGGGGTAACTGCGACGCAATTTTAAAAAGTTCAAATTCAACTGGTGATTTCTCGCGAAAAATTCAACAGACAATTATGATGACCATTGCAATATAATGATATAGAAGTGTTATATTTAAATATACTGTCAAAATTTCATAAAATTGTTTTAAAACAATTTTATTATTATAAATTTAAAAAAAAATAATGTCACACTTGCCCTCTGACAAGGGGCAAGTGCAAAATCGACCGCTTAAAAATACTAATACCTCTGTTATTTAATCACGGGGCAAGTGACTAAAACTTTATAACTATAGCTATAATACTTCATTTTCAGAGTGGTATTTTTCCAAATAGTTTAAAAATGACAGATATTTCAAATTTTATTTTTTTTTACTACATTTTTGATATAAACTAAACATTTTTAAAAATGTTTTCAAACCTCTCCTTATTTATATTTATTTATTTCATTTTGATTGTCCAATTAAACATTTTTATTTTTTGATATAAACAACAACACATACATATAAATATTTCAAAATACTTTATTTTTGAGATCTTCTCTTATTTTTTACAAAAGTTAAAAACTTAACAATGTTCATAAATAGATATAGTAAATTATTAAATATCTATAATAATGTCAACAAGTGCTTAAGTAACTAATTATTTTATTATATATTATATTATATTAATCAGACTTTCAAATTACATTTTTAGGTTGTATTAACTGATTATACTTAATTAAAATAACAAGTTGAGATCTTCTCATATTTTTTACAAAAGTTAATAGCTTAACAATGTTCATAAATAGATATAGTAAATTATTAAATATTTATAATAATGTCAATAAGTGCTTAAGTAACTAATTATTTTATTATATATTATACTAGCTGACCCGACAGACTTCGTCCTGTCAAAAAGTTTTTGTGCCTACGTATTTTAAAAAATTCTCCTGAACAGAACCGTCACCCTGGTGATAGGGCGTTGTGAATAAAAAATAATTAAATAA
>JAIPRL010012721.1:0-11661 GCA_025469235.1 Pemphigus obesinymphae | reverse complement strand
ATATTCGGTAAAAATTTCAAGATTATAAAGTCATTATTTTCGAAATTACGACGAAATTAAAATTCTCGATTTTACAAAATCGTATTTTTCGTAATTTTTTGGTAGTTTTTGCTTACGCATTAAAAAATTATTATGAAAATCGAAAAATGACCTCTCAAAAGTACCAACTAGATGCAATTTGCTACCGGAAACCGGGTATGAGTGTAAAGATCGGAGCACTCCTTTTGGTAGAAAAAGTGTTTACAGAAAAATAAAAATAAAAATAAACATCATTGTAAAACCATAAGCTTCCTCGCTACGCTCAGAATCTAAAAGTGTGAAGTATAACTTATTTGTGGACAAAGTGTTATATGTACAAATAAGTAATACTTTGCACTTTACACTTTTAATTGAATATAGATATACCTACAGATTTAATTATTAATATATTTTTGATTTTACTATTTAATATACTACTATACTATTCATTACATACAAATAATGTAATAATATATTCACTATTTTATTAATTAAAATAAAAACCAAATTTTTTTAAACTCGACTATGATTTTATTTTATTTTATTTTTTGTTATTTATCCTTAGATTAGTTTGTTGCAGCTCTCCACGTAACATAATAACATGTAACACAATTATTTTAGGTCCTTATAGCATTTCTTATTCACATCCTTCATTATTTGTGTCATGTATTCTGTCCTTAGGTCTTCTTCTTCCAATATGTCCTTCTACATCTCCTTTAATTATCGTCTTTAGTAGGCTATCATGTCTTAATATATGTCCTATCATTTTATCTCTACTAGATTGAATATTATTCCATAGCTGTCGCTTATCCTTTACGGTTTCTAGTACTGCTTAATTTGTTATCCTCTCTTCCCATGGTATCTTAAGCATTTTTTTATAGCATCACATTTCAAAGGCGTCCAACTTATTTTTTCCTGTTGTATTGATTGTCCAGGTTTCACATCCAAAGAGTGCCACGTTTCATATATAGATTTTTAAGAATTTTTTTCTTGTTGTCAGGCTGATTTTATTCGTAGTCAAAATGTGTCTTTTATTTTCGAATTCTCTTTTTGTCTGTGCTATTCTGCAGTATATGTTTGTTTTACTGCGGCCATCTTCTGTTATGATGTTACTTCCTAAATATGTATAATGTTGTACTTGTGTTATTTGTTAATTATCTATATTTATGTTGAATAGAATGGGGTTAGTTTGCTACAAACCATAATTTTTGTTTTTTTTTTATTTAGTTGCATTTAGTATTCTATGTATCGTTATTGGGGCATTTTGGAAGTTTTCTTCTTTTTCCGCGCAGAATATTATGTCATCCGCGAATCTTATGGCTGTAATAATTTGTCCCCTATTCTAACGCCTTCTTGTATTTCTGTTCTCCGCTCTTTCATTGCTTCTTCAATGTACAAATTGAACAGCATCGGTGACAGGGTACACCCTGTTTAACTCCTTTGTTTATTTTTGCTGCTGCTTCTTTCCCATCTATTTCTATTAAAGCTGTTGATTTTTGTATATATTTTTATATATATTTTTGTATATATTGTAGATTATTCTCCTCTCATTGTACTTGATTCCTATTCCTTTGAACATTTTAAATAACTTATTCCATTGCGTACTCTATCAAAAGCTTTTTTTAGGTCTACAAAGGCGATGAAGGCTTCCTTGTTCCGTCTCATTCTTTTTTCTAGCATTATTCTTAGTGCTAAGGTAGTATCTCTAATTTCTATATTTTTCCTGAATCCGAATTGATCATCACCCAGGTTTGCATCTATAATTTTCTCCATTCTGTTCTTAATTATTACTGTAGTTAGTATTTTTGACGCATGCGTGTTAAGATTTAAGGTTCTGTATTCTTCGCAGATCATGATTCCCTTCTTCTTGGGGATTGCTATTATAATGGCTTTTGTGGAAATCGTCGACTGTTTCCCCATTTAGATACATTTCGTTACATATTTTTCCGAACTGTTTGTATATACCATCACCAGCACATTTTATTAGTTCTGCTGGAATTTCATCAATACCACATGCTTTGTTGTTTTTTAGGTTTTCAATAGCAAAGTCAATTTCTGATTGAAGAATATAGTCTCCTTTGTCATCGTCTTCTACTTGATCTGCTTTCTCTAAAACAGTTTCGTTAAGTTGTCCTGCATACAGATCCTTACATAGTCCTTCCATCTATTTACTTTTTCTCCAGCTATTATTAATATTTGACCTGTTCCACTTCTCAGAGAATTTTCATTCAGTCTCTTTGTATTGAATAATTTTTTAACAATTTCGTGAGCTAGGTGGCTTCTTTCTCTTTTTAAATATTCTTTTACAACTGTACAATGATCATCTAACCATTTTTCTTTATTTTCTATATATAAATTATTTTGTTATTAAATTAAAAACTATCAGTGCTATTTTATATTTTTATACTATATCTACCCCGGTGAGGCTACAGTACCTATTAGTAGGTATTATTGTAGGTACTTAATGGTAATAATACAACTGAATGTATTATAGAGAACTTTATTTTACCATAATATAATAAAAGTATTACCATACCTACTATAATTTTTTTAAACCACTTACCTACGGTGCTTTAAATATACTTTAATTTTTAATGCCATTGAATTTATTAAATTTTTTTTCATTAAAATTACCAGTTGAACATCCAGGAGCGAAACGATTTCGACTCATTTTTAACCTTTTACGGAAATGATAGAGAATAAAAACACGTCAAACCATAAACGGAACGTTTTTTGTGGTGGAGTTTGGTCTCCTTATATCTAGTCTTTATGATAATATACATAACATTTTTTATTTAGTGATAAAGATAAGGAACAAGGAGTGTCTAAATACAGGAATGCACCGCTGTTAATGCGCATACGCATGACTATAAATGTTTGGAAATTTAAAATTTATTACCTACATTATTACAATTTACAGTGAACTTCTATATGTAATGTATGCTGTGGTCTATCATTGTATCAACTGATATTTTTAATACAAATTACAAGATAACTAAAAATATTTTGATCATTGAATTTATAATGAACTATGGTTTAATAGAGTATAATAAAATATTAATAAACCAGTAGTGTTGCCTAGAATTTTGAAGTGGAGTTTATTGTGACATGTTCGTTAAGGAGACATACTTACATACCATGAATCTGAGAAAGAAGCAAGAAGACTATTTTAGTATTTAGTGTTTTATATTAGTTATCTACCAATATTTATATTATGAACATTTTGAAATTTAAATATATACACCAATTAATATAAGACATACTTTAATACTATTGTAGATTGCAATTGTTTTTGGTGTCGTTTTATTATCTCCAAATCAATACAAAAATAATTTTAAATACAATAAGTATTCATTTAATTTTTATAAATTATGATTTCATTTTATTTATAAATCATACATGATTTTAATTAATATTTTAATATTTATTTCTTTAAGGTAAGTTTTATTTAGAGTATATGAGTGCTTAAAATCGTGTTCTTTATCTATATTAAGACCAATAAAAATGATTAGTGATAGTGTGATAAATTTTAAATTTCCAAACATTTATATTCACACGCATGCGCATTCCTGTATTTAGACGCTCCTAAGGAACATATACATGATAATATGGTAGTCAGCCATTTTACAGCTATTCGGATTCTCTGTCCCTATAGATGCTTATGGTTTGTACACCACCAAAAAGAGTTACCATTTTTCGTATTGTATAATTATTTATTTATTGTATTGTGATATATATTTATGTTCTTGGCCTTTCACGATCTCATTTCCGTACGACTCGTATCTCCAAACGGGGTGACACGGCCAGTCTCTCTCGTTCTCTCCGGCTACGACCACCGAACGAACAACGCGTTCCAGTACGTTACGTTGGTCTCGTAAGGCACGGATTTCCGTCAACTTTTTCGTTCCCCTTTTTTTGTACTCACGCCTATAGTGTTTCATTTGTCTTATTAATTTTGTATTTTCTCATTCGAGTGTTTAATAAACGTTGATCGCGCTTCGCACAGGAAAACAAAACGGTGTTTTGTTTTGCTTAGAGTAGGTACCTACTTTCGATACATTCTCCCACCGGAGTCTTTTTGCGCATATAGGCAAGTCGTCCAACAGGACGTAAAACGCTCTTGCACTATAATAATAATGATAATACTGATAATGATAATAATGATAATAATGATAATAATGATAATAATGATAATAATGATAATAATAATAATAATGATAGTAATACTAATAATAGGGTTCATTGATATTTGATTATTAAAACTTCAAAGAACTTTATAAAACCATTGTAAATACATCTATTAGGCCACAACTATAAAGTTATTTTGTTTAAAAAACATTTTTAAAAATTTTAAATAAAAATTTTTAAAATGTTAAATATGTTAAAGCCTACAAAATTTCGACAAAGTAGTTAATTTTAGAACTTTTCAAGTATTTACTATTGAAATAACCAAGTATTCTAAATATATATATATATATATATGAGTTTTTAAAGGTATAACCGTATAGATAAAATAAATATTAAGTATGCTATTTATAGTTATGTATATATTACTGACTTGCTGATTTTTACATCATAATTTGTGTTTGTAATATTATTTAATTGGGCAATAATATTTAATAATAATAATTATTCAAAACTAAAATAAAACAGTAATAATATAATAATTCAGTCTTACGAATTTGTTACCGTATTATGCTATCATGTGATATATCATAAATCATAATATACCCAATATAAAATATACTATACAACTATATTATATGAACGAATTAATTATAAAATCCAAAGGATATTTGTCTTTTAAAATCATTTTGGAGGATATTAGGTAAATGAGAAGTTGCTAAATTTGTATTAATTTGGTTATTGGTTATACTTTCGTTTTTTTTTTTAGTGTTAGAAAAATCAATTTTATATTGTTTTTCAGTTCTGTAAAATAGTACCTATTTTTAAATTGTTGTTTCGTTAGGAAATGTTAAATTTTAATAGTATAAAACCGTTTCCAAAAACTTATTATTATAAACAGTAAAAATATGAAGGTATCAATAATTTAATAATAAATAAAATAAATGATTAATAAATTAACTGCTACCAGAATTTTTTTTCGATTTCGGTATTGATTTAAAATTTTAAAGTAACGGTTCTTAATTGATTTCGTGCTTAACCGGTTTTATTGAACCGATTTTGAGTCCTGCTCTGAAAATAATCTATTTTTAAAATACCAACTAGATAAACATCAGATTATCAGAAAGTTCTTTCCCAAAAATTTTTCTTTACTATTTTTACCCAAAAATATACATGCATATGAATTGAAACACACATTTTAGAAGCGATCATTTTAAGAATTAAAAAAATTAAATTGATTTATTCGATTTGAAGTTTATTATAGATTTTTGAGATTTTATTATTTATATTATTATATTTTATTATTTATATTATTTATTATTTCTAAATATTATAAATAAATTTAATATTTTGATATATTGAAATGTTATATTTTGTTAAGACGGCGTCTTGTATAGGCAATTCAGGGGCATTACTATCACCCGATTTAAACTTCAAATTTACGATACATGATTTTGTTTTTTCTCCAACTATAACTGATAAATTTAATATTGACATTAAATGAGTATATTTTTAATCAAAATTTCTCAAAACTCATTTACGAGTATATACCGAAATACGCCGATAGAGTGCAGGTTCTATATTACCGATATAACGTATAATATACTATATTTTTTTACAATGTTCTGTATCACGCGCACATATCTATGTATAATGATTAAATTTTGAATATTGGTGAAATATCCAGATTTTTCTGAATGCTAATATTAATATCCAAATTTTGGTCTTTTATTGATTAATTTTGGTAAAATGATAAAACTATTTGAAATAACAATTCAAAATAATAATATCATATCAAGTCAAATATATTAGGTATAGACACTAAGATGTATTAAATTACGAATAATTAAAAATGCATATTGATATAAATAGAAAAAAATTTGGGAAAATAAGTATCTACGTAATAACATGATAAATAATAATCTAGGATTGTGCTAAATTACCAGTTCATATACATACTATTTTTTAGTTAATTAATTAAACACAGTTAAGTTAATAAAAACAATAAACTAATTCCATAATAATTTTTAGTAACAATATATTTTTATTTATACATTTTTACACAATACAAAGGAGAAGAAGGAGATATCTTAATATCTGCACTATTTGCAGTTTTTATTTTGAATACCATTTCTATAGTAGTGAATCCGGGAAAGTGGCGTTATAATAAATTGCTCCCCGGATATCTACAATCTACAGATATCAATAGGAGTACGCGTATGAATAATAATTATTATTGCTGCAGACTGTAAAAAAATAAGAAAACAAATAAAAGATACCAAATTTAGATAAATTTTCGAGACTTCAGTTTAATGGATTTACATTTTTAAAATAAAATTATTGAAAATTCTTTCAATATACTGGACTTTTAACGACAGATTTTGGATTTAAGATCGACGTCAATACAATTTTATTTTTTTATTTTAATTACATCACGGGCGGGTGCCCAAGGTACAGTATAAAAGTTTAAAGTAACATTAAAACATAATAAAACAGAGGTATTAAAGGCTAGAGAGGTTCTCATTTGCTAGACGCATGATACGGTGGATGGGTTGGTTGCAGCCGTAGTTAATGTGGTGTAGAGGAACGTAGTAGGGAGTAGATAATCTGGAGGACCTACCAGGAACCCTGAAATTAACCTTTGCGAGAAGTTCAGGTGCATCAATGGAATCATTTACGAGTTTATTAAAGAAACTGAGGTTTAATTATTAAGGTAATATAAAAATTAAAATATGTATTTATTCCAGATTTACCATTATTTTTTTCCCCCATTTTTTTAGTTTCTCGATGTGAGTTTGGCATTCATTCTATTACGTGAAAAGTGACTAGCTGCTTCGTTGTACTGCAGAAATATGGCACACTATTCTCCAAATATCATTTAGAGAGGAGAGTATTTAGTATATTCACATATATACCAACCTACCTACCAGTTATATTACCTATATACAGTGTTGGGTAGTAACTTATCTCAAGTTACAAGTTACTGGAACGCCATTACTTTTTTGAGTAACGCAGTAGTAATTGCGTTACTATTATTACTCCAAGTAACGCAAATGTAATCCAATATGACTATTTAAAAATAATTTGCATGATAAGTAACGCGATATTTTTGATGTTACAAATTTTTCACAATATTATCATAAATTAGATATGACTAAGAAAATAATTTGTGAGCGTGGAATGATTACGCACCGTTCAGATTCAGTGACGTCACTGTTGTAGTGTGAACGATTACATGTGCCGATGTACTAAGCAAAACGCAGCGGCCCCCGAAATCACAGTTTCACGATAAAAAATTCTATGATAATGATAGTACTCCATAGTATTCCACAGTATGTCCACGGTTCAGATCTGTATTTAGACGTTTGTTCAAACGTGAAAAGTAAAAACCTAATGGTTATCATATATTATACTTTGTTACTTTTGAAGTAATTCAGTTAGTTAACTTGAATAAATTTAAATAATTTAAAATAACTTGAAAGTAATCAGATTACTTTTATTTAATGTGAATATTGTAATGCAATTTAATTGTTTTTTTTTTTTAAATTAACTCATCCAACCCTGCCTATATGTATTATAATACTTATAATAATGGTCTACACATATTATACTACATATACACGGTTTTGTTTTGTGCAAGTACGCATTTTTAGTATACCGCAGCTGTTAGGAGTCAGTGGCAAGGGCTCATTGTCGAGTCGCGGTGTTGTGATTTTTTTTAAATTTTTTTTTTTGGAAAACTAAACACTTACAAAAGAAAATAAAACGCTAAAAGCAAAAACAAGGCATCACACAACCCGGCGGCGGCGGCGACGGCGGTGGTCATGCGATCGCGTCGTAAAAATCGGGCACGGTTAAAAAGGACACGGTTGTCACGTGACCTGCGGGGATACCGCCGATTTTCCGGCCGCCATTCTCGGTAGTCAGTTTTCCCGTCCGCTTCAACCGCGTAACACGCACGCCGCCGCGGTACGCTCGCCGCGTAATGGTCGTGCTTTCACCGTGCGCGCAGACAGTACCCGCCGGGCAGATAGAATAGAACTTTCAGGCGTTTTGGCAAATAATGACCAAAAAAATACCGTTTTTCCAAAGTGTAAACGTCGTCCGTCGGTCGGATATAAATGCACGATACAGTCACGTGAAATATCACGTTATCGTCGTATAGCCGGTGCAACATGCGAATAAAATGAATTGAAGTAAATAAAACCGTTCGCGGTGTTTCTGGGTTTCCGTCGCGCACATGCACATGCGTTTCGCATCTCGTGCAGTGCCGTGCGCCGGAATCGTCGTCGTCGTCGTCGTGGTGGTGGTGGTGGTCCATTCGTGTCGGTTCCGTACAAGTGGCCACTTAAAAAAAAAAAATAAAATAGGTAATGATCATGTGAATGTTTGATTAATTTTCGTTGTGCACGGTCGACTGAACCTACCATTGAGCCTGCAAACAAGCGTGGCAAACACCTAACTGTATTTCTATGTATTTGTTACGCGTTTTTATAGTTATGAGGAAAAAATTTACATTGTTGTACCCGAAATCAACAGCGTATAATACGGTATAAAATACTAAAATCCGCGCTGTTGTATGTAAATAAAAATATAAAATACGATTCTAGGCGATTGCTTCTCTTTTCCCCTCCTCGAAACACGTCACTGATTAAAACGGTATATCATATACGTTGAATAGCAATTTACCTACGTGTTTGACGAAAAATATACACTTGGTGAAATTTTTTGGTGCAAATCGGCTATTGTCCGTAGCCTCATATAATTATACCGTGTTTCCAGTAATCAGTGTTTATTAGCCTAGATTCATGAAATTTTACCTAGATAAAGTTCAATAAATTACCTTTTCATCTATACATTAAATTAGACAATAACATTTTAGATTTATTTTTATGCGTGTCAATTTAGTTTATTGTGTTTAATTATTTATTTTATATTTAAAAATTCTTTTGTTGTACCTACTTATCATAATATACCTTAAAGGGGTGTTTAGAGAAGCCGTAAATCCAAAAGAAGACTCCTCAAAAATCATGATAAATATTTCCCTATTATAACAGAAAATATTTACAATTTAAAACATATAAATGGAACAATAAGTTATATCTCATATATTTTATCATTTACTTTCTAAATAGAACATGTACATATTTTGTTAGCACCTAACTGTTAAATTTAACTATAAATAACTCAATCGGAACACAATTTGAACTTGTATACACTGTCTGCACCTAACTGTTCAAATATTTACCTAAACACTTTATCGACACTTATTCATCATGTGCACCCACCCTGAATCTAAGAATATAAAATATTATATAATATCATAATATAAAAGGTATCTTTACTATCTACGTAGTGGTATATCGTATGTATATATTTATGCATGTAATAATATTTATGTACCCGGAAAAACAAATTTAATATTAAAAATACTTACAAATTATTTATTTGATTAAAATTCGTATCTGAGATAACAGTTTAGATAACTTGTTATATTTATCTAGATAAGTCACAACACTACCAGTAATATAAGTTGATAGAATGAAATTTGTTATATTGTCTCTATATACAAATAATAGGTATGTAATTAATTATCGTCCGACCATATAATTATGTAAGTACAAGTAATAAACACACTTTGGATAAGTGATAATCGGAGTTCAGAAATAAAGGTTATATTCATATAGTTATATTGTTATAATGACCCTATATGTTTTTTATCCGTATATATTGTATATTAAACGCTTAATGAAGTGGCATAGGCTTATTGTTTGCGTGCAAATGATGAAATACTAATATACCGTAGTTATAAAAGCAATACCTAATAAATAATATATTCATTGTTTTATGATCTTTTTTCTACAACAAATGCTATAGATCAGTAATTTAATAAATATAATTTCTACCTCCTGCTTTCGTAAAATATTATTATTTATAAATATTTTTCTATACCAACACTTTTTATTGATCGTATACAGTCGACGATAAAAAGTAGAACCGCTATCGATTACTGTATTAATTCCAGTTATATACACATAATACGTTAATACCTATGTTTATGTAAAACCGCAAATGCATTCGAATAGAATAACATATAACACTCGTATCAAAACGGTTCATAAAAAAACAAATAGGTTTTAAATTTAATTGGTTTTATGTACGTAATGGAAGACGAGAGCTCAGTAAAATGTTTCGTTGCATAATAAACTTTTGAATAATATTATTGTCAATATACCTGTAGTATAAATATGCGTATAAATATGTAGTGTGTACTCGTAATATTATATATTCAATTAATTAAATTTGATGAATCGAAAAAAAAAATTAAATATAGTATAGATATATAGTCCTCGGACTTTTACACTCATTCGGATAGTTTAAATGGAAAATATAACCCAATTAGTTGTGCAAAACTACATTGGGTAGGTAATAGCAAAGTAAATGCTTTTTGAATGTAATTTTGTTTTGGTTGTACATAGAAATCGAAAGGGGTCACTTGCTCGCATCGCTTATATTTTTTTTGTTTTTGACAATAATACAATAGTCATTTATATTACACTGAGCTCAGTTTAAATCGTTTTTAATCTATCCACTATTAGTATTCTTCCGACGAGTGAAGTGCTTCCAACCAATATTTTCTGCATTTTTATTTTTGGTTATGTTACTTTTGAATTACTTGATAATTTTAGTATGGCCGTGTAAAATGTTTCAAGATATTTTCAAGGTAAGATATAACGATTTGTAAAACTGGCTAAACATTCAGGGATTTTTGATTTAAATTCTTAAAAATAAGGGTTAATTGGATATATTATGAACCTTTAAACACTTTTCGGGTGAAACACCTTGTAAGTGCAGACTTGTAAGAGTATGACAAATTTTGAGCGTAATTTGTGTACATCGATAAATTTATGTACTATATTGGATTAATGGCATTTATAATAGTCAGTGGACGAAGTTTTTTGGAAAATATTGATAAGGCGAGGAACATTTCACCTACTACTTTTGCTTTTGCTTTCTAGAAGATTTAAGCTCCTAAATTTTTCCGGTGAATAGGTGGATAAAGTGGGTGATCCAGGAAGTAGTCTATCGGGCTTACTGTTTTTGAATTTTTATACGGATTCAATTCTTATTTCACTTGTATCTTGCTTTAGTGTAAGGTTTTTATATGATATGATATAAATATAAATCTATTAAAATTGTGACATTTTTTATTATTACTAAAATATAATGGGTACCTGCGAATTAGTCACTGAAACTTACAATCGTTTGCGGATTTATTGTATTGTTGTCAGGTGGAAATGTACTAATTTTCGGTAAAATATTTAGAAAATATCTATCACGACTAAATCCGACAGGGGAATTAAGTACAAAGCGTATGCCCCAAATATCATGTGTTTCGACCAGGGGCTAGACAATAGTAGCTAGCTTACCCGGTTATTTAGTGGACTGTATAATATGTAGTAAACTAATAGTTGTGTGGTAAGGACAACTAATACTAATAAAAAAAGGTAACGCTAA
>JAIPRL010012720.1:0-11664 GCA_025469235.1 Pemphigus obesinymphae | reverse complement strand
TTAGTATTAACATTAAAAAATATTTAAAATAAAAATGTTATTTTTTTTTTTTTTTTTTTTTTTTTTTTTTTGAGGGGGGTCCGTGATTATACTTTATACTTCAAAGGGGTCCATGGCCCAGAAAAGGTTAAGAACCTATGCTGTACGGTCTATCTTAAACTCCGACCTACAAGGGTAACAAATAAATAAAATATAACGTAATAAAGAATTGATTTTTTTTTCATTTTATGGCCCTTTAAAATATATAAACGTCCAATAATTTATAATATAATAATTATTATGGTCATTTTATCAATCGTTGGTTAAATTACCGTTTAACTAATCTAGGTTTAAGATTAAACGTAGATTAAAAAAATAATGATTTTATCAATCACATTTATTTTAAGTTTAATTAAACTAGGCTTAATAAACTGAAGATTAATTAACTATCAAAATGCATTAATTGAAATAAGTCACGACGTTAATATGAACATGATGTCAATTTCAATCAGTGAATTGTTATCTATAAACACCCATATTTTTTTCGTCGAGATTATTATTTATGTGTTTTCATGATATTGTTATTTCATGTGTGTTTTTAAATTATTTATTTAATTAATACTTTATATTAATGTACCTATATAGTTTATATGTTTCTTATATTTGTGAAATATATTAATTATTTTTCTAAGATGTGTTCAAAAGTTAACCGAGTATGTTCCACAAATTTCTTGGCAATCAGACAAAAACACATCTTGGAGAATAAGTAAAAAGATGCTATTTTGGCAAATCTTGGTCGTCTGATTTATTCAAATAGTCAATACTTGTTGACAATAAATAAGATTTTTGAAGTTTGAAATTCATTTTTTAATTCATATAAATCAAAAAAAAAAAATTTATTCGTCACTACTACTGCTAATCATTTTTTTTATCTAGAATTAATTATATATAATTTCATATATAATCCGATAATCGTGATAATAATAAAGTAAATACTTGCTTTGATATTTATTATTAGCTTTAAATAACAATACTAATAAAATCCTACGTAAGTACGAGAATATAATATAGTTATACCTATCTACTTAATAAAATTGATAAAATATACTATAATCTACTTGATAATATTGAATTTAAACGAGGTTTAAAGTTTAACTGACCAAAATATCTCGATGAACTTAATCTGTGGTTAAAGGCCAGTTAAAATTTAAACCGATGATCATAAAATCACATTCTAGTTTAACTGAGAATTAACTTTAAACGGAGTTCAAATGCTCTTAACTGACAGTTGATAAAATGGCTCTTATTAACCTGTGCACAGTTAATTTTTTTCTGCTTTTATGAAATTCTACGGTGGTTTTTACTCACGATGAACAAAAGTATTGGTAAAATGAATGTTCCGTGGTAAAATTGACAATACCTAGTTAATAACTTCTGTACAGTAACGATTATAGATTAAATTTTCTACTGGAAAATGAGTACATATTATTTACCATTTGGAACATTTATTTTACTAAAACTTAGTAAAATTTATTATACTAAAACCTATACAGACACGCAAAAAAAAAAAAAAAATATATATATTTATAAAGTAAAACATATATCCTTGTAAAACCAGAATATTCTTCGCTTAATTCGGATCAGATTCAAGGTTAACCGTCTGCTATAGTAATAATATATAGTTGTTAAGTTTAGTTACCATTATCGATGTACAATATACTGTATATTTTATTTATACTTCAGACGTACTATATAATACCTACGGAAAAACTAGTGGAAGTTGTACAATGCAAAAGTTTTTTATTCATTTACTTTAAGACGTTGAATACTATAATATATTTGCGACATTGTCGGGCAATTGACCATACGCGATCAAGTCTCCGTACTGTTTAGATAAATCTTAAATAGTTTTTAGTATTCGAATAAAATCCTATAAGATAAATTGTTTTTATATGTGTGGATAGGAACGTATATACTTATTGATCACATTAAAAAGTCTATTGCTCGATATCGAAAAAAAGCGATAATATAAAATAATGTTGTGTTTCTATACAAAATAAATTTTATCATAATATGATGTGAATATTCTGTTAGTACATTCTAATACAGGTGAGTAATTATAATAGTTCATTACTAATAATATTTCTTGTTGACTATGGTTATAGACGCCTAAATCTACCTATATACCTACAATACAAAATTTGTATAGTTCTTATTATTTAATAATAATAATTGATTAATATTTATTATTTAATAATAACTTTTGAGGTATTGTAATTATCCAGGCAAGTTAAAGAACTTTTTTATCTCGTTAAGTTAGGAAAGTTATTTAAAAAAATTAAGTTAAATTAAAAGTCATTTATATCTTTTTTTATTAAATTCGTAAGTTAAAAGTTAACTTTGAAAAAAAGGTAACTTAACTTAGTTATAAGCTCAACAATTTTAATTCGCAATAAAATTTTTTTTAAATAGCACCCAGTTCCTAAAATATCTATATTTTTGTACCTATTCATACTAATAATAATATTAAATAGACACCAGTTCAATATATTTTCTTTATTTGATAAACACAATTAATAAAATATAGATCAACACGAAAATATTTACAGTTTCGACGCAAAAACTAAACTGGCCATTTTTGCATAAGTCAATGAAACGAATATTTACTACTATTTACCTCATGCTCTTGTGTACCCATTTTAACGTTGGCTTATTATGAATGATGATGTTCAAAATCAATAATTTCAATATAACATGACGTCTAAATATTATAAAAATAATGTGAAGACAATGAGAGCCACGAACCACAGTGATACTATAATTTTCTTATAATCCTATTTAAATAAAGAAAAAGCAATAATATATCTAAATATATTTATAGAATTAGTAAAATTGCATATACTAAAAAGTAAAAACCTCATTCAGAAAATTTGCTTTGTTTTTTGGAAAAAAATTAACTTAATTTAGATGCTTTTGAATAAAGTTAACTTAAATTTAACATGTTAAGTTTTTAAAAAAAGTAACTTATTAAGTTAAAAGTTAATTTGAAAAAAAGTAATGCGTTAAGTACCTTAATTAAAATAAACTTGACTTTTTAACTTTTAACTTGATAATGCCCAGTCTTGGTAGTTTAGGTTATTATTTATGTCATTAGAATATAAAATATTCGATTTCTAAAGTATTTAAATATTTTTTTTGTTCATTTAGAACGTTTTTTTGAATAGTACATAAATATAGTGTTTGAGAAGTAATATAGATACTTTTATATAATTAGCTGTTTCTATTGAAGTACCTAATTTATTAATTATTGGAGTAAAAAAATATTTTTAGATTTTGAGTTAGAGGATTTTTTTTCATATTATCAGATGTTATGTTTAGAAGGATTCGAGTAGATGCTTCGGCTATAGAATGAATTATAATTTGTACTTTATACGGGTATAATTTTTAAATTTTCTACTATCAAAAGTAACAGAAAAGTACAGTCTAGTAGGAAATTTTAAAACGATTCCGTTAATTACCTACATTATTTTACATACATTTTTTTAAAGGTTAATTAATTATTGTTTATTTTTTTGATAATCTTAAAATTAATTTTTTTATTGAAAAACTTAGGCTAGGTTGCATAAACTTTCATTAGCTACTATTTATTAAATAATTATTCAATATTTGATGTACATTAGATTTGAACATTTTGTATATTATATATATTTCAATTATGAAATAATGACTAAAAATGCTATTTTAAACGAATTTTTTTTATTGATGTTTAAAAAAGGAGTATTAAACGTTTTATGCAAAATGTTTAAACATAACAACCTTGTCTATGACCAAATAAATTTAAAATTATCAAATTTATAAATGAGATTATTATCTATGTCGTAGTGTAGTCTTTTTTTCTGAAACTTTAATTTTGTATAGAGATATAACTATTTTTAAATTCCATTCATTTAAATAAATATATTTCTCTTTACAATTAAAATTTAAAAAAAGACAGTGCTACGACATAGGCCATAGGCCATTATAGATAATGATTTTGTCTATCAAATTATATATTATAATATAATCATACTAGCTTAAGTGCAACACCTGTGGGGTGGAACTCCTTGTAAGTGCAACTCCTTTTATATGAGACTATTTGTAAGTTCAACACCTTTTGAGTGAGGAATCTTAAGTTTGAAACTCCGATTGAGGGTGACACCTTGTAAGTTTAACTTTTATTGAGTACAACACCTCATAAAAATAATTACTTTTGCAAATCGTATACATCGGTTTATGTATTTTATCCGAAATAATATTGCTAATTATTTAATTTTAAAAATATTCCGCCTACGGCGGACACTGGCGTTCGCTTCCTAGAAGATAGTCGTTCACTCCTAAAGTGTAAACTGTTGACAAAATAAGTAATCCAAAAATTGATCGAACTTACACAAAGTTGTGATAAAAATTCTGAACGTAAATTTCGTATATTTTCAGTTGGTTAGATGGACGGGAAATGCGGGTACCACATATTATCACAAGTGATAAATATAATATTGGTTTCAATTTGAGTACGTGTTTATATTAACAAATAACTATTATTATAAACAACGAACCAAGATTATATGGAATGACACAGGCCCGTGCGCAGGATTTCATCAAGGGCGGGGGGTTATGTTTATAATATCACATAATTTATAATTTATTTATGGTAATTAATCCATTATTTAAGTCAAAAATTAATTTACAAATGCATATAAAATGATAAAAATATAATTATTGATCACAAATAATAATTTTATATATTTTATATTGCGAGTACCTATAATATTTATTATTTATATTGCTATTATTTATATAATTATTAAAACTTAAAAACCATTGTTTTAGTAATAAATTGACACGTCGAGGTATGGACAAAAATTGGCTTAATACTTTTTCAACTTCAGCGTTTACACAACGATGTATATTAAGCCAAGCTAGTCTGTTTAAACGATCTTCAATCATTGTGGACCTAAGATATATTTTAAGACGACGTAGCGTTGAAAAACAAGGCTCATTTAACCCCCCAAATCCCCACCCTCCGTGCGCATGGCCCTGGAATGACCATAAGATATTCGAGTGGTAGTTGTGGTGGTCAAGATTTGAAACAGGGTTTCTTAAATTAAATGCAGGGTTTTTGCGGGCTGGCGCGTTCCTAGTATAATTTTTCATTACTAAACTAACGAAAATCATTCACAGTTAAATACTTAAGTCATTCACCAGCCATTCATTGTAGGCTATAATAGATTATAAATTTATAAATAAATATTATAAATTATAAATTAATTTTGAAAGCCGATGTTCTATTTAATAAAATATCGGCTTTCAAAATTTCCCACCGTGAAAACCCTCAATTAAAACCTGATCACAAATAATGGCATCGTTGACAGTCCTGCATATAATCTTAGTTCGTGTTCTAAAGTTACTCTGATCCATTGACAGATACGCTATGTGGAAACAAATGCAGCTGTTATATTATGTCACTTGTCTGCTTATTGTGGTTGAAAAAACTGAGGCACAAACATTTCCAGCACTATCTGAGGGTTTTTTGTCCGTTCTCTTCGACGCGATAAATTTCTCAAACCATCAGACACGGGACGAACCATCCGGATTTTCCGAATATGATTTCATCATTGTCGGTGCCGGTTCTGCTGGTTCAGTACTGGCCAGCCGATTGTCAGAAGTAAGTTAATACGTAATAATAATAATAATTGTTATTATAACCCAGTAAATGATTTTAACAGGATCATAAAATAACTTGAATGTCAGTTCTCTGATAGCATAAGCCTCTCGCAACGTCCTGTTTTGTACCTAAATGATACCTATAAGGAACTTGCCGCCAGGATACATTTTAACTTTTCCGGGTAATTCCTGTTTAGTTACCAATCGTTGCTTATCAAGAACTTTCTGATAGGATACATATTATATTATCGCTAGATCGTAGCCAGAAAATTTTTTTCGGTAAGTGGAAGGGGTGGGGTTAATCATTATCTTATTAGTATAAAAAAATTTACGTCGTATATGTTAATACAATGTTAAAAGGGTGGGAGGGAGTTGAAAAATGTTTGGGAAAGCATAGACGTATTTATTTTGATTTTTAGTCTTCCAAAGAATTTTGTATACAAGAGTCATTTCAATAGAAATTGTATACACAATATTAATAAATTGCACAAAAAGAAGTAATAATATGAATATAAAAATAAAAAATAATAATATATAAGTAAATTAATATATATTATAAAAAAAATAATATATAAAAATAAAATGTGCCTAGAGTATACAAATAATTATGAAAATTCATAAACATAATACATAGAATTTACTATAAATAATAATAAACAAATAATTATTGAACGAAGATTAGTAACATAGATATATTAAAAGAGTTGTTAAAAAATTAGGTATCGTTGTCTAATATATATTGGTAAATATTATTATCTTTAAAATCTGTTTGTATAAGTACCTATTTAATATTATTAAAACCATTATGTTTTACTTAATTATAAATAAGTAATTTTTCTAATACTGAATTTTGGTAGATATTTTTTCGGTTATTTAATATTTTAAAATCGTTTTCTATATTGAATACCAGATGGTTACCTCAAGCCTGTCGTAAAAAATGACTAATAAATTGATGTTGCTTCAGGTACCGGCGTAAAACTTGTCAGAAAGAGTCCTAAAAAGAATATAGGCGAGTTTTCCCATCTCGAAAGTTTGTGGGGAAAACGAGTGAGAGAAAATTACGTACATACCTAGTTATACAGATAGCTTAAGAGATGAGGTGAGCAGTACCAGCCTGACAGCGGGTGTGATAGATGTTCCGTCAGTTATATGTGCGTGTTTACCCAACGGCCGTGATGTCGACGGTGTAGGAAAAGCATCTAAGTATTTTAGGTTAGATTTGCGTCTGAGTACGTTGAATAGGTTCAAAATGAGAGTAGATAGGTGGAATGTAGGAACATTTACAGGCAGGAGCAGGGAGCTAGCAGAAGTTTTGAAGAGAAAGAATCTGAATATTTGTTGTGTACAAGAAACAAAGTGGAAAGGGGAGAAAGTAAGAAAAATTGGTGAAGGGTATACAATCATATATTAAGGAAGGACTAGCACAAGGAATGGTGCAGGAGTAATATTAGATGAAGAAATGAAAGGAAAAGTGGTAGAGGTGATTAGGAAAAGTGATAAGGTCTGGTTTCGGCAAGTACGATAAGGTAGTTGTGGTGAGAGTAATATTAGAGGATAAGGTATTGAATATAATAAGTGCATATGCTCCACAAGTGGGATGACAGGAAAGCCAGAAAGAAAAGTTATGACAATAAATGGATGAGGTAATGCAAGGAGTACAAGAAATTGAGGATACTGTATAGTTAGTGAGGATAGGAATGAACAAAGTTTTAATACAGTTTTAATATTTCCACAATATTTTTTCTAAAATATTTGTTTGTAATAGTCAACAAATATTTTGAAAATATTATTAAAAATTTTCCAAACGCCGTATGGGATGTTTTTATGGGAGAACATTATTCGCGTCCGATCTACCTTTTTATAGCGACTTCCCATAATAAAGATATAGCCTAGTTGCGTCCGACAAATTTCAAATGTAAAATAGTTTCGTCTCGGTATTTTAGATGCAAGTAAAACCTATTACAAATAATTGTTATTAATGATTATTTATAGTTTAAATTTAATTAAAAATAACAAATATACAAATATACTAGCTATATTGTAATATGTAGAAAATATATTTTGATGAATTTCATGATATGTATTAACGAAATATATTTTTGTCGTAGAACAAAGATAAAGGAAAGAGTACTTTGGTAGAGATTCTAAGAAAGCAAATAATGTATAAAGAGTAAGATACTATTTTGTTATAGAATGGGAAATTACAATGGTACTGGGCCACTGCAAGAGGATTTCATAAAAATGTTATTTGGAATGCAATTAGTTTATCTCCGAATTTATTAGGACAACTATTACGATGATTAAATATATAATATTAAATATACACATAATATGTAATTAAATATCAAAGAATTTTGATCAGAAAACGTTTCAAAATCTAATAAAAATACAAATAATCCCGTTTTAGGTGAAAGCGTGGAATGTGCTGTTAATAGAAGCTGGCGAAGACGAAAACTACTTGATGGACGTCCCTCTTTTATGCAATATGTTTCAGTTCACAGATGTTAATTGGAAGTATAAAACAATGCCTTCGAATAAATATTGTTTGGGTACTTACTTATTTTATTTACTTTATTTACGACTGTTGAGCTATTCATTTATTACTTATATAACTTTATTCTAATTAATTTTCCTTGCTGAAGCCATTACTAAAATTTCAAACAACCTATCTCAAATATCTACTTATTTCCTTATTAAAACAATTCTCTGTGGTCAATTATTAATAATTTAAAATACATAATTTTCAAATAATTTTAGAATTATGCACGTATGAATAATAACAATAAATGGGTTTTGATGAATACCTATATTTAACGCTTAAAGTAATTTTACGATAGTTTTTTCTTATACGCTGAAAAAAATGTCGATAAATACTTTTTTAATGTGTATAGTATACTGTATACCTACTTGAGAAAATTTTCTACCGGAAGTTAGCTTAGCATTCTTATTAGATTATTTCATTACAGAATATAAACAAAAAATAAATAAATCCAATTGTAAAATGAATAAATTTCTCGCTTTGCTCAGAATCTAAATATCAAAATTTGGTTCTACAAAAACAAAAATTTGATATAATTTTCTTTTCAGCTGATATTAAAAATTATATTAAAAGTCTTTCATTACCAATAAACATTTTCAGTGTACTTTAAAGCAGTGACAAATCATAGTGAATACGTTCACTAGATTTTATACTGTGTTTTTCTCTTTAGAAATTAAATATTTAACATATTTTTAAATACGACCTCATAGGCTTTTTATCATTATCTTATTATATAACACAATATCAAATATATGATATTGTATATATAATGTATATATATAATGAATCATTTTATAATCAAAAACAACCTAAAATTGCTATGAATTATTCAAGTTTGGAAAAAAATTAAACGTACATTTTGTACTTAAATACATTTTGGGTACAAACTTTGAGTCTATAAACCCATTTTTTTTGTGGTATTCGAACACATTTTGATACCAAAACAATACATGTCAAACAATTAAAATGGATATTATAAAAAATTGAAATAGCTATTAAAAAATGTGTGTGTATCAACTTTTGATATTTTTTTAATATAGCTAGAATGATATATTTTAAAAATTGTGTATAATTTTCAGACCTTCAAGCTTAAAATTAACTTTTTTATGACAAAGAACGGTCTGGGCCATAAAAAAGGGACGATGGTCCACTTGTTGTCTATCCCTTCTATGTATAAAATCTTCATTATAAGTTCCAAAATAATAATATATTAAGTCATCTTAACATAAAAGTAAAAACATTTATTAAACTAAAAATAATTTATATACTACTCAATTACTATGACTAACTAAATACATCAAGATAAATATATTTAATGTCTATTATGACCACAGAACACGATTATCCATAAACAACTTATTACGAAAATCACCTTAATGAATATATAATATTTTAGGCCTTGAAAACACACAGTGCAATTTTCCAAGAGGAAAAGTAATGGGAGGTTCAAGTGTATTAAACTACATGATATACACCAGAGGTCATAGAAAAGATTATGATGCATGGGCCGACGCAGGAAATGTTGGTAAGTAAATTATAATAACAAATTATACAAATATAATTTTTCGTCATTCAAAATAATAAAAACAATTTAGGTTGGGATTCAAATGAAGTACTAAAATATTTTCTTAAATCAGAAGATGTAAATATTACTATTCAAGATCCTGAATTTCATCAAAAGGGAGGCCTTCTTTCAGTATCAGAGATACCATATAAGACGTTGTCGGCTAAATCATTTGTCGAAGCAGGACATGAGATGGGATATCCTATACGAGACTTAAATGGAAAAAGTCAAATAGGATTTAATTTTCACCAATTGACAATGAAAGATGGATTAAGGCATAGCACTAACGTAGCGTTTCTTGTACCGGCAAGAAAAAGGAAAAACTTGCACGTACGAAAAAATAGCCAGGTAACACGGATATTGTTTGATAAAACTGGACGTAAAGCAATTGGAGTTGAATATTATAGACAAAAAAAGAAATATAAGGTTTTTGCGAGAAAAGAAGTTATAATTTCAGGTGGAGCAATTAATTCTCCTCAATTACTCATGTTATCAGGAATTGGACCAAAAGATCACTTAATGTCCAAAGGTATAAATGTTGTACGTGATGTACCTGCAGTTGGCCGCAATTTAATGGATCACGTAGCATTGGGTGGTTTAATGTTTACCGTCAATGATACGAATACAATACAGTCAGAAAGAATTTTAAGCGACGCCGATTCTATATACGATTATTTAAAACAACGTACAGGTCCTATATCAATAGCAGGTGGAACAGAAGCAGTAGCATTTTTTGATTTGAGTCAACCTAATAGTGTTAATGGTCATCCTGACCTTGAATTATTATATATAAGTGGCACTGTGGGTTCGGATTTGACGCTTAGAAAATCATTTGGTGTTAATGATAACGTATATAACAGAGTTTATAAAAAACTTGAAACAGAAAGTACATTTCAGATATTTCCTATGATCATGAGACCAAAAAGTGAAGGATGGATAGAATTAAAAGATCGTAACCCATTCCGATACCCGGCAATTTATCCAAATTATTTTTCTGACGAAAGCGATTTGGATATTATAGTAGCAGGGGTAAGAATAAGTCAACAATTATTAAAAACTACTGCCATGAAACGTATAAATGCTAAATTGTGGGATAGTCCCATACCCGGATGTGAACAATTTAAATTCAACTCTGACGACTACTGGAAATGCGCAGCCAGACACCTAACGTTTACTATATATCATTTGGCCGGAACATGTAAAATGGGACCAATTGATGACCCTACCGCTGTGGTGGACCCACGATTAAGAGTTCAAGGTATCAATGGACTGAGAATTATCGATGCATCTATTATGCCCAAAATTATATCAGCGCATACTAATGCTCCAGTTATCATGATTGCTGAAAAAGGATCAGACATTATTAAACAAGATTGGGGTATAAATATATAATATTTTACGTAATAATTATCTGTAATATATACTTGATAAGCTACTACATGTTGTTTATAGCATTACACTATTATTACCTGTACGAGTATATTATACATTCATTTATGTAATTCAAATGAAAAGAATCTTGTCTAAGTACTATCAAAAAAGGTCTTTACTCTAAAACTGCTGTTTGATTCCTTACATCCATAAAAGTGTATACATACAAAAATTACAATTTTTAAAAACACCTCATTATAAACGCAATATATTTTTTACTTCGGTAAAAATCTAAAATTAAAAATCAACTTATAAAATAATAATATAGGTATAAATTATATACCTATTATGTATAATTTACCTAAATTTTATGTAAATAAATTAGAAAAAAGCCGGTCAGTAGGTTGTGGAAGCACTTCGCTCGTCGGGTGTCAGTATTGGTGGATGCACTTCGCTACTGGGCAGGGTACTTTTGGTGGATGTATTGAATTTGAAAGTAATGATAAATCAT
>JAIPRL010012719.1:0-11665 GCA_025469235.1 Pemphigus obesinymphae | reverse complement strand
CATGTGTAAATAGTGTATACCTAACCACGTACTTCAATATCGACCGGCGCAATTGATGTATACCACCCGAATATCTCCGGCGCAATTGATGTATGACCTTTTTTTATCCCACACATTTTTTTTTTTTTACCTGCGATTTTCGGCGCAATTGACATATACCCATTGAAGTACTTGGTTGGGTATACACTATTTACACATATCGTATATCATCCACAAGCGACGAAATTATCTAGACGTTTTTCAACATTTTATTTTCGTATTTTGACATTTTGAAATTAGAAATTGGTGGAAACAAAATATCCGACAACGAAAATGCGATAATAGTGCTAGTGTTATCTGGAGATTAAATTATGTTATACAATTCATTTCACCTATAATTCCATTTTCCGAATCAATGTCATGTAGTGTTGTTCCGTTTCTCGTGTAGTCGTTCGTGTGTGTAAGAATTGTATTAATACTAAAAAAAAATCTATTTACACTGTTTTTTTTTATTATGTTTCGCTGCATCGCATTTTTTTTCCTTGAAAATTTTTTTTTTTAATTATTGATTTTTGTTTTATTCTGTTTTTTAGTTAAATGAATATTAAGTAAGTATAATGCATTTTTAAGTAGTTTTATCGATCTATAAACATGCGTATCTTGGCGTTAAATATTTTTACGAGCATTTTGTCAAAGTTTATTATGTTTCGGCAGCTTATAAGTTGCTCATTAAATTAATAAAAATAATTATTAGTAAATATTGGTTCATTACGGAGATTTTGTCCGGGCAAACCGCGTCTTGGAACACTGCGCCGTGCGGCATACATAGCTGTACCGTATACCGTACGGTAATTCGCAAAAAATTAACCGGCTCAAAAGATGTTTATATTATGGGTAGTTTTTTCGGCGCAATAATTGATGAACACCGGCATGAACATACCTGCACGACACACCTACGCATTCATGTACGCGAGCATGTTGTAAACGCAACGAATGCACAGGTGTGTCGTCGGTTTTACACTGCATACTGCATTTACCCGCGCGACCGCCATACCACCACTGTACGACCACATAATATTATAATAATGACTGATGAGAGACAATTCGGGCCGGTGTCTCAAAGTCTATTTCTGTTTAATTTTTGAAAGATTAAAAATCAATTACGTAGCGGATCCGAAATAAAATCATGTTTTCCGTTTAAATTTATACCATATTCTTCGTTTTAAAATTAAACATTTCATTAATAGTTCTTCAAATATAAAATAGGGTACCTAGACACTGTCTCATTGACTCATATAACGCTTAGCCACTGTATACGAGTATTATTAATACGATAGTAGTGCAAAAACTAAAGTTTCATGAATGACTCACGCTAAATGTTTTAACGTCTAGTTTAACAGTACATTATTCTTACCATACCATTTTTTTGTCAGTTGTGTAAAAATTCCATAATATATTATATTTTAAACTTTATCGAAAATAAAAATGATAAAAAAAAACCTATTTTTTAAAAAGTTTTTTTATGTTTTACTTTTTTTTTTTTTTAATAAATTGATGTTTTCGAACATTTATAATTTATTTATAAATATATAGGTATAATTTTATTTTATTAATTTTAATCCTATTAATATTAATCTTATAAAATATGCGTATTATATTCACAGCTATAATTATATTAAAATATGGGTGTTTTGTATGCTATGTGACGGGTGTAGCAAATATTTTTTTTTTTGATTGGATTTAATTCCGTTTAAAAAAATAAGAATAGGCTATGTAAGTGTAATATATATATATTTATTTGTTATTATTAGTATTATAATGCAAAATTATTAATTATATTTTAATTTTATATAACACTAACCACAGACGAAAACTGGATTATAATTACCATAAATTAATAATATTAAAGATATATCGAGGTATTAATAAACTAAAGGTACAATTTATTTATTTATTTTTTTTTTATATTTCAAATAAATACAAATGCATTTTAGACTGGTTAAACTGTAGGTATCCATTAAATGAAGAATAATTATTCTTACCTAGAGTGTTAGCCCAAAAGAAAAAAAAAATGAAAACTATAGTTAAGTTATGCATTTTTGATGACCGTATAAATTAGAACTTGGTAGCTGTAGAACGAGTAACAATCATTTTTGAATTTCAATGGATTTTGTATCGTGATTGAACAAACACTTACAAAAGATACAAAAAAAATACGGTAAATTTTAATATTTCTATTTGTTTTTCGTACCCATTTGAATTTACGTATTATACTAGGTATATCATATCATTGATCGCAGTTCTTTTTTAATATTACGAAATAATATACGAGTATTTTATTAAAATGTAAATCATATATTTCTTTATGCTTATATCAAACATACGAAATTCTGTTTCAATTATTGAGATAATCGTAGAAGATACTGAGTTTACAATTTACTGTATAGATGTACTTGTGTATACATACATATATTATCTAATTAATTTAATAATCAATAGGAGTTGTAATAACTAACAAAATAATCAATACCATAAATTGGCATAAATCAACTACCATTTTTTTTAGGTTTTATAGGTTCTGGTAACGGTTTGGTTCTTTAAAAAAAATAATATTTCGGTTTGAAAATTTTGAATTTTGGTACCGATTCCGGTATATACCGGTACGAACTGGTTCTTCAAATTATAAAAGTTCAGATTAAAATTTATCAATTATATACCATGGACTGATTAGGTACTTAAAAATATGGTTAGCCTGTTCCAGTGGACAATTTTGTTCTATTAATATAGTTCTGTTTTTATCACAAAATATTAATTTTTATTTTATGTTATTGTTAATAAGATTGAAATTAATTTATTATACTTGATATCGTGTTATTAATTTTGTAACAAATTGTAAAATTTTTTAAATGTGCTGCTAAATCATACTGTATACTATATATACGTATTTTAATTATTTACCTTGTAACAGGACAGAACCACAATTGATACTTCCGGAACACCAATTGAAAACGGTCCTTTTAAGGACCACCAAAAAAACAATAAACAACAAGTAGTATGCCGCCCGTGAATACCACCACACATACACGGAAGCGTCTCGAACGGTGAAAGCAAAGAAGACATTTTTCAAACCCAATTTTCTCCAAACCTTGAGCCGGAGATATCGAAATTAAACTCTAGCGGCCAAACAATCGCCCGTCTCCAATAGCTAATTCATTTCTCCAGGTACTCTTGCGCAAATGATAAAATGCCTTCCAAACCGAAAAGCTCCTGGACACAAAATATCAAATGCAGCTCTGAAAACCCTACCAAGGGTAGTCCTTTTAACCAACATCCTAAACGGCTGTCTTCGCCTAGGTCATTTCTCATCAGCTTGGAAAACTGGAATTATCATCATAATCCCAAAAGTCGGAAAGGCCCATTACTTACAAATCAACCACAGACCGATCACTCTGTTGTCTTCGGTGGCCAAATTATTCGAACGTGTAATCCAGAAATTCCTTCTCGAGGCCATTGGCGTGAAAATTCGTCATGGACCATTCGCCTTTAGGACACATCATTTTACATCAATTCAACTTGTGACTGTTATTGATCATCTCTGTGCCAAAGCGAATAACAAGGAAAAAACGGCGGCAGTATTCTTTGACATGGAGAAGGCTTTCGATCGCGTTTGGCATGACGATCTTCTCCATAAACTTCATGTATTTGGTACTCCTACTCAATTAACTAAAATAATTGATTCCTCCTTGAGCAATAGACAATTCAACGTGAGAAACGACAACAGCCTTTCTAGCACGAGACCAGTTTTAGCAGGAGTTTCGTAGGGGTCCTGCCTCTCCCCTCTCTTATACATCGTTTACACAAACGACATCCCTGTAAACCAAAACTCTTCCGTCATCCTCTTTGCCGATGACACCCTCTACCTTTCTTCTAATAAAAATTATGTTCACGCTATATCTCACATCCAAAGTCAAGTTAAAGCCGCATCCCACAGGCTTAAACTGTGACGGTTAAAACTCAATGCCCAAAAGACAGTCGCGGTCTGCTTTAACCAATCCAATACCAGCAAGATTCTCCGTATTCACCTAGAAGGACATCACATAAATTGGTCTCGAACCGCCAAATACCTGGGCGTAATGTTCGACCAAAACCTTCATTTTCATCTCCACGTCCACGAAACAGTAAAAAAGGCAACCAGAGTGAGCGGAACGCTTTACCCCATTTTAAACAAAAATAACTTGCACCGGTGAAAATGAAACTTCAAATGCTCCACATGTACGTTAGGTCGGTGCTCGCCTACGCCGGTCAGGTTTGGACTCCACTGATTTCTCAGAGATGTTGGTCTACATTAGAGTCGGCTCACCGACAATATAGCGTAACAAAAACAGCGAATACAAAAATAGCGACGTCAAAACAGCGAATGACAAAAACAGCGAATGACCAAAACAGCGAATGACCAAAATGGCGAATAAACATTTCGTGATAGAATCTTTTTACTCTGAGGTCATGTTATGTAAATAGATTATTGGAAATACAAAATAAATATGTGTATGTCTATAGCTCATACAACATGTAAGCGTCAAAAGAGTAATAATTATTACTTTATTACTTGTGTGTTGTGTAGATATGTGTGTAGATATCGATAATACAATGACAATGATTAACTGACATAAATCATAAAATCATTATCGCACCGGGTGAGATCTAAATTGATTTTGTATTATTGTGTAAGTATTTAGTATCACGTGAAAAATTTTCACTTTAATTTTAATTTTGGGTTATTACACCTATTTTTAGCTTCTGAGATTATTAATTTATAAAAGGGTTAATTTTCAGTTTTTAATTTAAAAAATTTTATTTTAATAAATTTTTTTAATAAATAATTATTAGTTCCTATAAATAATAAAAAAAAATGTTTGAATTAAAAAAAATACAAATACCATTTGTTATTGTTTATCTACAGGTTGGAACAGAGGATTTAATCATTTATTAGGAGCATGCCATCCAACACTGTGGAAATTGATAGAAGTATTAATAAAAGAGCAAATAAATACCGACATTAAACTAGTTCATCTGTCGTCTGGTCAACAACCAATAAAAAAAAGAAAAATTTATAAAGACACTGCTAATAGAATTTTTGAAATTTTAAATGACTATGAAAATAGAAATATTCTTGATTATTTAAAGGGAATCGCGTTTAATTTAAGTCTCCAAATATAACCTATATTTATCTAAATAGGTACATAAATTTTTTAATTTTTTTTTATTTAACAATAATTGTTTTTTTTTTAATTATAACTGTCATTTTTTGATATAATATAATAATTTAAAAAATTGTAATACTCTGATAAAAATAAAATAAAATCTATATTATACTAGTATGTATTGTTATTTTTTATAATATATATTTTATTTTATAAAAATTATTTATTCGCGGCTTTGGTCATTCGCTGTTTTTGCCATTCGCTATTTTTGTCATTCGCTGTTTTGACGTCGCTATTTTTGTATTCGCTGTTTTTGTTACGCTATTTTGTCGTGATACCATTAGAGTCAGTTCAAAACATTTGACTACGCACTATCAGGTCGGCACCCCCTTACATCCGTAATCGTACGTTGTTAGATTCAATCGGTACAACGTCTATCCGCAAATATGTTAAGAAAAATTTCCGAGTCATGGTTCACAAAAACTCTATCTCTCACCACCAGCACCAGCACAGTTTGGGCGCTTATCCTTCCCCACAATCATAAACAAACCACGTCGCCTTTACGAGTGACTAAACTCTGTATAATCATATCTAACAATTCATATCCTACAACTTTTCATGGGCTCACGCCCGATAAAAGGTAATTAGACTTAAAGCCGTTCTAATAGAAAATACAAAAAAACAACAGCACCCCATTCTTCTTCAAACATACAACCAACAAGTGTACGAAGAAAAAAGAACCGAAGAAGCCACCACCAGCTCTCCAGAAGCCGCCGAAGACCGATTCCGTTCACGGAGCCAAAGCAGTAGACCAGCCTACCCAGTGTGCCTAGTAGCCGACACCGAACGAACGCCAATCTATCAAGCTCCCCGTAATTCGAGATCAATACACCGACGACGATAATAACGCTCCAGTAGGATCAACGCCGACGTCCTAGCCATACCATCACCGCCGAAACGACACTAAACTACCGGCAGCATATTCGACGATCCACGGGGCATACTATCGTTTACCTGCCGGAGCTTACTCTTACCGATCGTGGGTATTGTATGTATAATGCGTATGTTATATTGTGAAAATCGTCCTGATAAAATTTTTCATAATTGTATATAATATTATAATAATAATTCTTTTTATATATATATGGACGACGTGGAAAATAATAGCCAGTAGTAATTTTTTTTTTATTTAACTCAATAGTAATGTAATAGATATTTTAGCATATATTACTAACTTATTCTGGGAGAAATGGGAATGTACAGCTATTATAATCATTTACCTATCTAGAAATAATTAACTTCATTGCCAAATACATATTATTATTTTATTTTATTTATTAGCTATAGGTACTGAAAGAAATAGTACGAATATAATTTTTTTTTATCTTTATACAGTGGGGTGGGGAACAATATTTTGCTGGGTTAATTGCCCCAGCCCTAGAAATACGTGAAAGAGGGTGGTGGGTACCTCAATAAAATGATACATATATCATTTAAATAATGAACATATTATGGAATATGCTATGTTGTGTGTTTGTTTTTAAATGGTAATCGTAACTTTATATATTTATACAAGGTCAGTGGAAGGGTAATACAATCAAAGCAGTTGCTTAGGGCCCCGTGAAAACGGTCTCTTACAAAAATATGTTAATTTAAAATATTCGACATTATAATTTGTAACTTAAAAATTAAAAATGGTCGTATGGTTAATCTACTACATTATTGAAATCTAATAAATAACAATATGGTTTACTGAACAGTTAAACTATTGTTTTATATCTCTAATAATGCGTGAAGATAAACACATTTATTTTTATATCTAAAAGTACCTACAATGTATTAAAGATCAAAACGCCAGGGCGCGCCGGGTTGGTGTTCATTTTCATATTTAATCTTTTAATAATATAATTTAAAATTAGATGTACACATAGTATCACCGGGCAGGGACGGCGCCAGGATATTTTTCTAGGTAAGACCATTGGGAGGTCAACGATTATAAGACCGGGCCATTAAAAAATGAAAATATACCCCCCCCCCAAAAAAAAAAAAAAATTATATGATCAATGAGCTTATTACTGTTTATTATTAACTTATTTTAATATTTATATATTAGTCAAATAGACAAAACAGCACTATGCTACTACAGGACTGTAAAAGTAAACAATACAATTTCACGATTACTAAATATTTCACAATGAAGGTTTATTTTGAAAATAATTGATATGGGCATAATCGTGCGCAGCGCACAGCACACGCCTCAGTTGTTACTATCCCATTAATATCTATTTATAGATAGATTAAAGGATTTACCCATTACGCCAAATGCCCACATGTATATGTATAAGTATTAAAATCATCTATATTATATTATTATATAATATATTAATATCAAAATTTAAAATAAGAAAACCCATAGTTCGTAATATGTTATACCCGAATACCAATAATTCATAGTTATAAATACAAATAATATATGTGAAACGAGTTGTCATATTAGTATATTAAAGTAGTACCTATCTCTATTATTCTTAATAACATATTTTAGTGTTTCAATTTTTTTCTGCTCATTAAAAATGGCCATAATATTATATTATTTAAGGTCGGACCAGTGGTAGGGCCAGGCATTTTCAGGTAGGGCAATAGCCCTACCTGGCTCACCCCTAGCGCCGCCCCGGTCACCGCGGTTACTTCGAAGTTATTATTACATTTTTAGTTCGATATCGAAAGAAGTAACAACAGAATACGGACACTAATACCCATTAAAAAGGCAAATATTTTGTATTCTGATTATATAATAAATTTATTATAATATTATAAATATGAATATAAATTGAAAAAGGATAGTATGAAATCATTCGACATATTATTATTCAATTGAAATGGACTATTTTGAAATAATTTTTCTTAAGTATTTAGCATGTTATATTAAGATACTTGTGATAAGTTTATTTTGAAACCGGTAATAACTATAAAATTAAATATTAAAAGCAAGAAAAAATAATTTTTGATATATATAATTGCATTAATTTATTTAGTTAAAACTTAAGTTTTCAATCAATAATATTTTATTTGTTAATATCAACAATTGTATTAAAAATAATTTCAAAAATACAAGGTCATAATTCATGTTTTTTATTATACCTACTTATATATTTAGTAGCACGTTTTGACATCTTAGTCCTTAGCAGTGACGTAGGAGAAGGGGGCAGATGAGGCAGTTACCTTCCAGGTATAAAAAGTTTTACTTTTGCCACCTCGGATAAAATAAACAATCATCATCAATGTAAACATGTATAATTAATTTGTAACATATGATAATAAATAATACTCAAAGGTTACGTTTTTGTAATTTATAAATATTATTATCATTCTCCTATAATATATATTTGAATTATATTTTTTTTTTATATCATGCTATATTCATATTTTCCACTTACTTATAGCACTCTGTATAATAATAGATATATTATTGGTAAGAATCAAAAAGTGTTATCTCAAAATAATTTTATAAATCATTCAATCTTATAGGATAATAAAATAATAACAGTTAAGTATCCTATAATAGAAGAGAAAAATTATCGTGAATTTTTTCAACATCTAAAAATAAATATACCTATAGGTACAAGTTTTTAATTTTTACACTTAAGTCAGTCATGGACTTTGTTTACTTCCGGCGAAAATATGAAAAAGTTATTATTTTTATTTTACACTTAATTTATTTTTCTGTTTAATTATTATATTTTAAATATTTTATATACATATATATATTGATAAATATGAAAAATATTATATAAATTATATTAAATAAAGATAATAATGTTATATAGTTATGTAATCTCGATATTTAAATAAAAATATAATATAAAACTGCCTATCGGTTAACACCCACAACTCTCCCAATAACTCACTTTAAAAATTAAAGGTGTTCAGTTTTGATAAATAAGAATTCCCAATTGTCATATTAAAGATATTTTTTGTTTACTGAAATATATAACCCAATATTTATGATTTAATAATTTTTTTTTCTTTAGGTATTTATAAGTTTTTTTTAACTTTTATATTATAACAGTGTGGTGTAAATATATGGGGATTGTACAAATATTGTTATGAATTTTGTATAAAATTATTATTTTATGAGATTATAAAGTAAGTAAGTAATTATTATAATTTGTAAATTAATTCGAAAATATTGTTAAATTTTATTTAATTGTTCAAATGTAGGTTAAAATTACCTATACTAAACCCTTTTAAACCCTTTTTATACACATGTTTTTTAAATTTTTATCATCAATATTATTATTTTTTGAAAATAACATTTTTTTGCATAAATTATCATATCAATACTAAAATAAATATGTAAAAAAAAATAAACTGAGTATTGAATGCGTCATTCATATTAAATAAATCTTATAGCATATAATATAAACAATTTAATACTATTTAAACTTTATTTTTCAAATAATTTTGAATAATTAATGAAATTATGCCCTAGTGATCCATTACAAAGTTATGAGCTAATCCTCTTAAGTATTCTATAGTATTTCTAATGACAAAATCTTGAACCAACAACTCCCCTGGTCTAACTCGTAGTGTCCAAACTCGTCCGTTTTCAATCCATTATATTGAGATAGTGACTGAATTGGTTATCACGCAAATAGTACCCACATATACATAAGTAAAATGAGTTTCTCAAATTTTAATAAAATATATTACTGGCATTTTTTTAATATAAATTTTTTTCGTCTCCCTCCCATTCGTATACATACTTCATACTATCATCCTTTGTAGAAAATCATTGAGCAATGAGCGTAGATTATACCATTTAAAATCAATAATAATATTTGGTTATAATATTATATATATTATTATATACTATTATATTATTATCCGACATGATCCACTCACTTCCGATTATCTGTATACCTCATTGTCCGTTCTTCCCTTGAATATGTTCCTTTAATTTGGGAATATAGCAGCGTTGGCCATAGTGATAAACTTGAGAAGTTAAAAACAAAATCCTTCACTTTATATGCTCTAATTGTAATATATCAAGAACTACCCACACTGGTTATGAAAACCATTTACATGAACAATTTTAAACTTAGAATCTTTAAAATACTCAAAAATACTACCTATAACACCTTTATTTTTAAATTAATAATTAACGAAATTGAAAATTAGTATTATTATATGCATAAATTAAAAAGATTGTAGTATTAATTACTATATTTTTTTTATATAAAAATAGATTTATTTGATATTTCTTAAATTAAAAGGTACAACGAAGATAATTTATCATATATGGGTCATTTAATGAATGATATAATATTTAGTCTCGAATCGAAGTTTAGACTATAAAAAGTTTAGAATAAAGTATATACCTTTAAAAGGTATTGTAAAAACTTTTTTTGTGTAATTAATAAAAAAAACATTGATATTTTGCAAGAAATGTTTGTTAATTGAAATTATACATGACTTAGAAACTAATGGTGCTATAGGGGTTTTTTTTAATCTATCAGTTGTTTAAATTTTAAATTCTGACAGTTGAATACATTAGGGCAACAACCAGATATGTCCATTTTTTGGCCAAAATTATTTTTTCGCGTAATCAAATAGAAAAAAACCTACATGAATTAGTGCAATAATCAGATTCAACTGATTGTTATATATGGATTTATAATACAAATGGACACGTCTTTTTCCGGTTTTTAATATAACAACAAGACATATTCGGACGAGTTTAATATTTAATTTGTTATTGAGTTAAGTAATAATATTATTTTCTTTATGTAATATCAGAAATATACATTATTAGGTTTAACTGTGGTGCAACCACAAGATATATCTAAACAATATATTATTCCTTAACTTATTCTTAAAAGTTAATTTTAATTTTTTATTTTATTACATTATTCATAAGTTCATATACTATATTTAAACTAAAACTAAAATTTACCATTCTTCATAAAATTCTAAAAAATAAATTTTTTGAACTTGAACGTTTTTTTTTTTGTCTGCTGAAGAATCTAAAAGAAATGATCATGTCTTATTTTTGGCCCAGGGTATTTATTTATACATTAGGAAATACTGAAATTAATTCAAATGTTCAACATCAATGTAAAATCAACCTAAATACGATGAAACTGCGGAACTTCGAAAATTCGGATTTCAATTCTGAAAACTGTTTTTTTTTTTAAAAAAAAAAAAAAAGTCCTTTTTAAGAAGATATGAATAGGCAAGTTATGGGAATTTTCATATTAGTGTTTAACAATTAAAAATTTATAGCATTTAGAACTTCACGGCATTTAAAATTTGTCAGTGTGTAAAGTTTAACTGCATTAAGAATTGGTCACCGTTTTTTTTTTTATATAATATGGACGCAAGACTGTTTTAAATTAGCAGTCAATTTATAGGGTGAATATCACCTAGATTCCCGTCAACTAAATAACCAAAATAAAAAAACCACTCTTAAAGATCTAGTTATC
>JAIPRL010012718.1:0-11665 GCA_025469235.1 Pemphigus obesinymphae | reverse complement strand
CGCACTTAAAAACACGAACGATTTTAGCGCACACGCGGTCTACTATCGTTGATCAGAAAAAAAAAATGAACAAAGAGAGTTACCGATCTCACGAAACACGTTAACTCTAAAAGTTTACAACAGTACCAATACGCACGACCACACACCTGATCTGTCGTCCAAGTTTAGACGAGCTGGGTTTGTATAGGTACTGACAAACAATTAAATAAAAAACACACTTTTCAGGTTACACAATTTTATATTTTACACGTAACGTCTCGCATCGCGGTCGACCGGGTAACTAACGTCCCTCTCCCGCTTGTAGACGCACTGGGCGGGTGCGTTGTACAATATCACCATTATCTTATATTCTTATCAGATTAAGATTACCACATAATGAAATCAACAATTTTCTAAATAAGAGTAATAATGATAACTACAATTGTAATAACAAATTAAAATACAAAAATTTCTTGGAATGTGAAGTAATGACTGTAATCAAAAAATTAAGAAAGGGGGCTTCACCAGAATTTGATGGTATTTCTACAAATGTATTAATATTAATTTCAGAATACATTTTAAAACCAATAACATATTTAGTGAATTTTTTTTGAGGGTCAGAATTGAAATGAAGTAAAAATAAAAGCGAATTTAGGTCTATAAATTGTTAATAAATGGTACATAAAAAATAGCTGATCTTTAAATAATAGTAAATCCGTATATATTCGGTTCTCCTTAAATAACATTAATTCACCTAAAAAAATTATTTTGAAGTCACACTCAAATAAACCTTTACAAGAAAATAATATAGACTATTGCAATATAAATTGTACTAATAAAAATAGGGTTTTTTTATTCTACTAAATATTTAGGAATAATTTTTGACGAACATCTTAAGGTTCCTTATATTGAAACGTTAATAATCAGTATTAGAAAATGTTTTCATGTTTTTAAGGAACTGTGAAATATTTTAGATATTAAAATAATGAAAATAATATACCTAGCAATTGTAAAATCCATACTATCTTATATTTAATTGTGTGGGGATCTGCATACAAAAATGCCTTGGAACCACTAAATTTAGTTCAAAGAATATTACTTAGAATTATGCTAAAAAATTATTATGATAACAACTATAGCACGGATGACTTATTTAAAATTATTAAGGTTCTCCTCCCACTTGAGCAATTATATTATAAAATGTCAATAATAGAAATACATAAAAATAAATCTAATTTTAAACACCAAAATAGGAAAAATACAAGAAGTACCATTGAAGAGATAATTTAATTCCAAATAAACCTAATACTACACTGTTGGAAAATTTTTATATTAATTAAGGAATAGTTATTCTATAAATTACCTTATAATATTAAACTCAAAATTTTAAATTGTAATAAAACATATTTACAATTATTTCGCTAACAGTCGTCTTACTAATTAGTTATTAAATTTGTATTTTTTTTTCTCTTTCTTTCTTTTTATTGCTCTTCTTACCTCTTCATAATTATTCTATGAATGTTTAATTTATTATTTTTAATTTTTACTTGCATATACATTAAGTAACTCCTTATTTAATAAGTTTTGAAACAAAAGTTATGAACTCCTTGCTCCCACCACAAGCTTTGCTTAAAGGTAGTAGGTATCGAACAATATATTTAAATTAAGTTATTTGTAATTGTATTATATTATATATTATTATTGTTTTGATTTTTAAATAAATAAAATAAAATATGCACTTGCCAGTTTCATCAGGTAAAAATATAAATCAATACTTATAATATTATACTTTTAGTCATTGTTCTCATTATATATATATAATTTCAAACATTTGTAGTATATGAATATACATATGTTACATTAAAATAAAATAAAATCTGAATTCGTTTTTCATATTTATACGAGACTAATTTCTCTTAAATTAAAGTTAAGTTAAATTTAAGTTACTCTTTATTTTAGGTTATATTATTGTAAATATTGATAAGATCTTAACATGTAATTACAAAATAATTTGTATATAGTTTAAAAAAAAAAAATTAATTCATTAAAATTTCAATTTATGAATTTTTTAAAACTTTATTTTAGGAGTAATTATAGATAGTACATAGAAAATATCATTTTATATCGTTATAGACGGTTTTGTTTATTTTATTTTATAAAAATTGAATGATAAATTAAAAATTAAATTAATCTAATTTTATATTGCTGTTGAGTTACTCGGTAGAATTATTTACAAAAAAAATATTATTATATAAAATACATTGTACATTTCTGCCTGAGTATAGTTTAAAAAATACAAAAATTGTATTGGGAATATTTTGTATGCATTTTATATTGTTGTAAAATATATAAAAATTATTGTTATTTATTTCTATAAAATAACAAAAACTTTTATCCTGAATAAATGAATTGCCAATTATTGATTTATTTATATTAATACATACTAATAAATAATTATAAGAAATTAGTAAGTGGCAATAACATTAGTTATTATCAGAAAATTGTATTATTTTTAACTTATTTCTTATTTAAATATTATAATTTAATATATATTATAATTACCATAAATCTAGGGGCAGAATTAAACTAGACTAATGTACCCTATAAGAATAAATAATGATCAAATGAAAGCAATTGGTATTATTATATACGAAATTGACTGAGCGATATTTTGGTTTTAAACTGATTATATCTCTCCCACTGATCTAGACATGATTAAAGTGCCTATCTTTATTTGATCGCAATGACTTTGGCTGGTGTCTCTCCATGGCAAATCTTGATAACACGTGCGACTACAGTATTTACGGATCAAGAGAATGCGTTTTTCGCTACGGTAACAGAATATTATAGAAACGATACTGGTGGAAAAATAGAGAAACTACATTATCGCATATTCGATTACCGGTTGTGAAATAGATTAGATACTTTTTATAGATTTGTATAGATGTTCTTTCTTATAATTAGGTATTATTCGGACGTTATGCCACAGAATAAGAGACTACCTATAAGAGAATTCTCTAATTCTGCAGTAATGCGAATACTTCCTATGGAAAATAGTTTCTTGGGCATCTATATGAAAATCATTTTATCATTTTATATTCTGTATAATATACATATTATTTATGAGATATATATGTAAAGAAGGATTAATAAATTAATAATATTATAATGAGTTAAGCAGTTACCAGTTGTATGACACAATGATGTTACAATTTAATTTTTAAGAACACTAAAAACTGTATACACGATTGAAGATACTCGTATAATATAAAATATTATGTGATCTGTAATGTGTCTACAATAACCATAGATAATACACAATAGGTAGGCTATGTGTATACAGTTTGTTTAGCGGGCAGCGTTCCAGAATAGAGAAGAGAGATAGCAATATAAAATTGACATCTTCCATCCTACTCAGCAAGAAATAGATTTTTGTTCCATGAATTAATAATTGCCGCCTTGATCTTGTATAGTGATAAACGATATCTCATGAAAAAATACAGTTTTTAGTTTTTTTACCGATTTTTTTGCTTTATATTTTCTTCTGTGATATTTAATCGTTTATTAACTAACATTAAGTTTAGTTCGTTTATTTTTATTAAATATTAATATTAAATTAAAAACCTACAATGGTTTATATTATATTTATTCGGTGAGATGTGTTGTTTGTGGTCTAAAAAATTTGGACTATCCAAACATTTAATTTCATGTGTAAGTAATTAAACAATTTTATTTGTCATTCTAAGTTTTTCACTTATTATTTATGGAATGAATATTGTAGAAAGTTCTTATTATTCTACTGTTCTTATTTAATTGTTTATATATCTAGTATTCTAGAAAATGAAGAAAAAAAAACGTTTATGGGCAGAATCCTTAAAACTGCAAGTAGAAAATTTAAAACCAAGTAATAAAGTATGTGCATTACATTTTAAGACGTCTGATTACATTATGAGTACCGACCGAAAATTGTTATTACCAAATGCCATACCAAAAATAGTAGGTTCAAATGAAAATTAAGTAGAAATGTAAATTATATTATTTATTAGTATTCATTGTCTATAAGTAAATACTTGATGTACCTATTTCAATATTATATTTCAGTGTACAATTTAATGTTCAACCAAATAGTCTGGTATGTACAGATCCACTATCTCCGGTTGTTGAGGAAATGTCGGTTACAGATTTAAAAGTTCTAAATACACTTGTAAAACGGTATTTTAAATAAATTTAATATTTAATTTAACTTATTTTATATTAGGTAGATACATTAACTATGTACATTTATTATATATTTTAGTACTCCAACCACAGGCAATGATGATGCCACATTGATGGCTACTCCAAAAAAAAGACGATTTTGGAACTTGTGACCCCCCTAGTCCCCTAAAGGGCTAGGTTGGCCCCAGAAACCCAAGGCAGGACTTGGGTCCACCGTAGGACCGAGGCTCAAGGTGGCCGGAGTCCAACGGATTTTTGTTACCTTACAAACAAAAAGAGAAAAAAAGAAAAAGAAAAAGAAATGAAAAAAAAAGGAAAGTTTAAATTTGAAAAATATTGATATTATTGATTATATTATTATTACAGTGATGAATACAAAACATTGGTTTTGTGTTTGCGATAGGCCGGGTAATTAACAATAATTATCGACATATATATATATTATATTAATTACAAAAATGTTATTCTGCAGATAACGGACACAATAGTTATCTATAGAGGGAAAAAACACATTATGTACATGGGACTTTACTATTTATAATTACGAAATAAATAGTATTTATTTTGTCACACAATACAGGAAAAAAATATACAAATTTGAAAGGGAAAATTGGAATAGAAAAGATAAAAGAATAAAATAAAAATTTAAAGTCATTAGAATATAGATAATTTTAACGGGGAGCAAAACAGTAGGTACTGTACCTACCCGACGTCGACGTACTGTGGCGTTATAAAGCGGCAGTCTACATGACCGATTGGGTAATTTACAAAATACTACGCATTTTAATTGAAAAGTTCTTGGCGGTGATGTTTGAGATATAAATAAAAATAATTTACAGGTTTTTATTAATAACTAAAATGACTGTTATTTATATTGTATACGAGGGAATGAAAGAAAAAGAATTAAAAGTGAAGTGAAATGGGAAAACTATTGTTAGGAGAGAAAGAAAAAATGAGAGAAATTAATAAATGTGTGTGTGTTTAGAGTATTACTGTAAAATTGACGATTATAAAGGGAGAAATAAAACAATTGTGAGACATATAATTAGAAGGGGAGAAATAAAATAATAAAGTTGATACACATTACCGCGGTCGTTACACTTCACCCATCACACGTTCACGGTCTTATAGACCGGAACATAAAAAAATATTAAGGCCACATGGCACAAAAAAAAAATCTTAAATAATGAAAAAAATAGCGTCTTGAGATGTTGGCCGTGTGGAAAACTTCGACGTAGTTGCCCGTAGAAGAGATCAGACACGATGGAGAGATCGGAAACGACCGAGAGTCTAGAAACAACAGCCGGCAGCGTGGTCCGGTCGCCGGTCCGCTCTTATTGGTGTTTTCGGGATTTGAGGGTGGTTGTGGACGGCGGGTAATGTGCGGGAGATTATATATATTTACGTGAGATTATAGAGAAGGGAAAAATTAATTATTGTGTGCGAACGGGCGTTTGAGCGGAAAATGGTGTACGTGTAGGTATATTATTATTATTGTCGCGCGAAAATCCGTCACGTTACAAACTCTTCAAGATTTGGTGATTTGACTGAAGAAAGTTTTTCTACGCCAAGAAGACTAAAAAGCAATTTTTCTTTAGTTAAAAATAGAGTCAAAAAGTTAAGCTATGCAAACAAATTGTTAATATACAAATACATAACATAACATAACATAACATAACATAACATAACATAACATATAATACAAATTATTAATATTTTTTAATTGATTCAATGACAGGTACAGAACGAGGAAATCTTTTAAAAAAGGCAATAGAATTAATTTCAGAAACTGGAGCCCATGTTCATTCAGTAACATTTGTTGGAACTAACGTGAATACTACAATGTGTACCTCACTAGGAGCAAATTTTGACTTGTCGAATCCTAAACCGTATTTTATAAATCCTACTACAAAAGAAAAAGTATATACCTTTTATGACCCAGCACATATGATAAAATTAATTCGAAATACATTTGGCGACAGAAAAATTATCATAAATGCTACAAATGAAATTATTTGCTGGGATTATATAGTAAAATTATATAACAAAGAGAAAAATGAAGGTCTAAGGGACGGTACCAAACTTACCTCTAAGCATATCTTTTATGGTAATCAAAAAATGAATGTTCGTTTAGCCGCCCAGGTATTAAGTAATAGTGTGTCAGATGCTCTATTATATACTAAAACAAAAAATCCTTTATTTGATGTGTGTTGCAACTGCAGAATTCTGTTTAATAATGCATTTGATATACTTAATGCTCGTCAAATGTTATCAAAATCATCTTACAATGGAGCAATTACTGTAGAGAATTTTAAAACATATGAAATATTTTATGAATATTTTAAAGTATATATCGCTCAACTAAAATTTTATGATGGTACTTTAATAATAAATTCAAAAAGAAAAACTGGCTTTACAGGTCTGATTTTAGGTTTGAAAAATGCATTAGACTTGTTTAAGTTGTTATTAAATACAGGTGATATGTACTATTTATTGACATATAAGATTAGTTAAGATCACTTAGAGACATTTTTCAGTACTCTACAAAGCCGTGGTGGATACAATGACAATCCCACATGTCGTCAATCTCAAGGTTCGTATAAAAGATTATTAATACACAATGAAGTCATAGCATCCCCATTTGGAAATTGTTCGATTTTGGATTGTACTTCTATTCAACTAAATCCATAGAAAATCGTATTGATACAAATAACTTGTTATCTCCAATGTTAGACGAAGAATTGGCTGAGAGTCTAATTAATATAAGTCCATTTATCGAAGTTATTACTTCATACATAGCTGGATTCGTTGCTAAAATAATGGAAAATAAAATGAAATGTATTTATTATAAACAAAAAATTTATGGATAACACCACTTGGGTAACTTAACAGCGATAAAAGATTGTGGCCGTCTTAAGAAACTCAGCAATGATTTAGTGTCTATATGTAAAACTGCAGAAAAAGTATTTCGTACATATTCAAAAAATATACCTTTATCTAAAAGAAATCGCGATATGTTGATGTTGAAACTAAAAACTAATATTGACTTATCAATATTAAATAAAATGGAATGTGTGCATAAGGATCCCAACTTATGTTTTGATTTATTAAATCTTGAAACTCATAGGGATTATTTAATAAAATGTATCGGACACAAATATTTTGACATAAGAACATTTCACGAAATAAGAAAAACAAATGATTCGATAAAAATACGGCAAAAACTGACTAAAATGATTCATTTTCGAAATGATTAAAGAAAATAATAAATAACTTTTATAACGATTATTAACTTGTAATTACCAACTAATATAATTTTTAAATATAATATAAAATATAAAATGTTTAATCTTTTACCTACTTTATTATCAATAATATTTTGTTATCTATGTACTATCTATGAGAAAAATAAAATTCATACTATAATAATCCATGGAATGTATAAATATTTGCTGAGTGAGACAGAAGATTCGGGAACGCCTGATAATGAGTATGGCCTATCCATTATGTATTATCTACGACAATAACACTATAACGAAAACTTCAGGTGCGTTTTTCACAGTAATAAATTAGTATTAATATGAACTTCAAGTTGTCTATTTTCGAGATAACTTATAGGTTATGATACAATTTAAATTTGTAATGAACAATATTACTGTTATTGTTATATTACGAGTAAAGTGTACAATTCCAAAACACTCTATATTGTATTTATATATAGGTATGTAGGTATTTTTAATCTATATCGCAATCGTTAAAACGGAAGCATCCCTAAGAGCCGAAACAGACGACCAGCTTTTGCAGGCCGACGAACACCGGCCGGATTTTTTTTCTATAGGATTAAATGAGAGTAAATAGACGAGCCGGCTTTCGCCGGTTCAGTTCTCATTTTTTGTCGGTGACACGGCATACTAGGTCACGGCGGCCGGCCGGCTATAAACTGCCGGAGCACAGAAAAATGCATATAAAACATTGGGGACAGACACACGACCGGAATTTCGCCGGCCGACAGCCCGAAATCTGTTTCATTCCTTACACACATTTCTATCATTTATAATTATTATACAGTATATAAATATACTGTAGTCTTATATATTATAGATATGATGAATAATTTAGCTATGGTTCACATAAAATATTATATGCATTTTTGATTAATGTGTTTAAAAATAGATATTTAATTATTCACTTTATTTTAATACAAATATTTTAAATAACATTTTTATGAATGACATTTTAGTATTTATATTATACTATTATTATATTATATTATTTTATTATTTATGATTGGATATAGGTTTACCTATGAACTTTAGTAGATACCTATATTTATATAGCCTATGACTAGGTATATACCTAGGTACGCGAAAATCATAATTCGTTACTTACCTTGAATCATTGTTTTTTATATGTTTTTATATTTATTATATATTATGATTCAAGTTTATAATTAAAAGACACTATTATTTATCATTTATACCTAATAGCTTTTGTCACTGTTGTTATTATCAGTATTCAACTTTTCTTGGAATCTACAGCTCACACACCCACTAATATTCAAATAAATACTTACACAATGGTACGACCAAAATTCGGAATAAGTATTAATAAAACACTGAATCCATTTTTGGCTGATGTTTTGTTAACCAAGACAGTAACCAACTGAGCACGATAAATAATCGTCGAGAAAAATAATAACTCATAGAACATGGGTACATTTAATTTCTGGAAGTTAATATATATATATATAAAAAGTATGGAAAATACATAATCACCTAATAAGAAAATTAATATTTCGTATAGTGCAAGGCCACACTTTTCAGAAACCTAATATGCAATCAGTTATTTATAATATATCTTATAAATATATACGTATAATATCATAAAATTACACGAGCTAAAATACTGTATAAATTGTATAACTTTTTGTAAATTGTATAACTCTACCGGGTAAACATTGGATTAGTAAATAAAGAGTTTGTTTATATAGTAATTGTATTTTCCGGCGGGCGAGGTCTCCGTGTGTTTACGTACATTTTTGCCGGACGGCTAAATCAGGTCGTCTGTTTTCACCCTAAATGGGTATTATATCCGTACATCTGTCAATTGCCACCATAAAATCCTGTGTGTATAAATATTGAACATATTTTATCATACTATTTACAAGTAATTTATAACACAGGATAATAATATGATAAACTAATACGGTTTTATTTACATTTTGTCACAGTTGAAGTTCGAAAATAGTTCGAGTTTAATTAGTTCAAAAAACAGTTCGAGTTCGATTCGGTTCGACTTTTCATTAATCGAGTTCGACTTTCAAACCCGAATCAAACCCTTGAAATTTCAAACTTCGAACTGTTTGATCCATCTTTGGTATTATTATATCCTAAATGGATTGAGCAATCTTTTGGTTTTAAATTGATTAGATTTGTCTCACTGACCTAAATATGACGGAAGTACCTCTCCTTTATTGTTCACATTGATTTTAGCTAGTTTCTCTCTGTGCCAAAATCTCGGTAGTAAGTGTGACTGCAGTATTTACAGATCAAGAGAATGCGGTTTTCGCTACGGTCACAGAATATTATAGAAACGATACAGGAGGAAAAATAAGGAACCTTGCATGTATATTCGATTACCAGTTGTGAAATAGAGTACCACACATGATCATATACTACATCATATTATATTGATACATGGCCACATAGATAGACATATAGGTATATTTGTTGTCATTATTCAGAACGATAGATCAGTTAAAATCTATGATAATAATTCGTACTATGATATAATATAATATTCATTGTTATTATCATCGAATAGATGTAATCTGTGCTATAAATATGCTTATATGTATGTAGTTTTTAGGTTGTTACTGTGCTTTTATCACAATAAAATATTGATTTTAGAGGGTTTTACAAATATTTCATTAGTGTATAATACAATAATGTAGACTTCACATTATAAAATATATTCTAAATATTATTTCAAATATTTGAGAAATATATTTATTTTATTTTATTTTAATTTTTACTGTATATATTTTAGAGTCTCTTTTGAACTTTTTAAATTATATTTGATTTTCAATTTAAAAATAATAATATTACATTTTTTTGTCCAAGGATTGAAGGGTTGTACTTTGATTGTTTTTATACATCAATCATATAGAATTGAAATATAATTTTATATCAATGGTAATTATTATTTTATATTTAACTTAAATATGTATATTTACATATGTTAGTATATGTTAAAAGTAACAAAAAAGTAACATCATTGTATAGTATTATTTATTCTAAAAATATGTCAATAGGTCAAGATCAGTGTATTTATTTATATTTAAAAAATAAAAATATTATAAATTTTATCGTGAACTTAGTTAAGTGGATATCATATATACGAACTTCTCCAAAGCATTTAATCAGGTTAACCACAATGTACTTATAAATAACATTGAATTTTTTAGAATAGGCAATCCACTTCTCTCTTGGCTTCACTCTTACCAGTCTAATCGATATCTTTTTTTTCTGTTCTTGGTACATACTCATATTTTTTATCTTCTTTATCCGACGTTTTGTAAGGTGCTGTACTTTCTCCTATTTCCTCATCTTTTAAATTTTGCCCCCTCTTTTCTCCTTAATGCAAAAATTCATATATTTGCCGATGGCATGAATTCATATATCTTCGTAAAAACTCAATTTCCGATTGTTAAATCCTCTAGCAATATCTAAATAACTAAGTTGACGCTAAATAAATTGAAAATATTTTCTAAGTGTTTATATTTTGAAAAAAATTTGCCCAGGGGTTCCCTTATGTAAAGAGTTTTTGGTTTTTATATAATTTGAATGAATTGAAAATATTTTCTAAGTGTTTATATTTTGAAAAAAAATTGAGCAGGGTGTCATGAAATGAAAATAAATTGGGAAGAAAGGGGTATGGGTTCGTGTATACAAATATATTAAAATAATATAATAGGCGGATATAAAAATATAATTAGAATAATAGAATTATATATTATAAGAATGGTAATATGCCGAAATTAAAATATAATTGGAATAATATAATTATAAAATATAAGAATGGTAATTTGCGGAAGAAACGTATATAGGTATAAAATTGATGTATGGGTTATAATTATTTAGTAGTCGGGGTTATTGTGAAAGATTGGTATATAAATAAATATATAATGGACAGGGTATATTTTGTGGAAGTGAAAGGGACGGTAAATATTATTATGTCTTGAATTAATGTCCTAATCGTCTTTATACGAATCTGGTAGAAAGGGACAATAATATTTATTATGTAGGTCAGATTATAGATAACCTGCTGCGCACACGCACCTCGTCGTGTTAAATTACGTATTTTCAAATAAAAGATGTACAATATGTATATTTATTTTATATCTCGAGCCTAAATACTATTTTCAATCATTTCATGACTTTAGTATAGTAGAAATAGATAGGAAAAT
>JAIPRL010012717.1:0-11665 GCA_025469235.1 Pemphigus obesinymphae | reverse complement strand
CCCCCCCCCCCCCCCCCCCCCCCCCCCCCCCCCCCCCCCCCCCCCCCCCCCCCCCCCCGACAAATATTGCTCGTCGTGTAGGATACTGGTACTAGATATTTTACATTTTAAAATAATGATAAATTATTTCTTTTAGTGAAAACGATTATATTAATTTGGAAATATTTATCGGATTTAAAAAAATCAAAAATATATAGATAATATCTCATGAAAATATATTTTTAATAATTTATAATTTAAATTATAGCTTTTCAATCAATAGTTGATATAGTTTTGAAATATAGAATTAAATATACGAATAAGAAAAACTTTCTAAAAAAAATTCACAAAAATTAATAATACTTCCCTGAATATATAGCTTAGCTATTATTATTTTTTCATTGTTTTCGTAAGAAATAAATATAATTCAAAATATTCTAGTCTATCTATAAATATATTTTAAAATATGTGTTAGAGTTTAATTTGAATGTTTATTTTTATTTCAGTAAGTTATTTCATTGACAGACCATATAAATATATTATTCTGGTAATTATAATTTTATTATGCTATATCATCGAAATGAACTGGCGTTCTAGTAAATGTAAAGTAGGTACTCTCAATGGTGTGTAGTATAAATCAATTGATTAAAATTAAAGATACTGAAAGATATCGTTCGAAAACCATAAATGGTATAATTTTTTATACGAATACTTTAATTTAAATTGTTTTAAAAATTTTAATTTGCAAAAACCAAACCCACAGCAAGTTAATTTAGAGTACCTAATGTATGGTCTACCAAAAAATTTATTGTACCTTGCAATAGCGCATAGCCAGAAATACGTTTTTGGGGGCTAAGACCTTTTGTTTAACTCATACATTTTTTTCAAGAGTAATTTGATAAAGTCAAACATATATAATTCGGGGGGGGGGGTAAAATCCGCAAACCTCACTCCCCCAGCCTATGCCACTAATATTTTTTGTCATTTAACTAACTGTTAGGAGAATACAGATCAAATTCCAAATTCTACTTCCGCTTTGAGATTTTTTTTTAAATATTTTGTCTATAAATTGAATACTTCTGTATTGTCTAATAATAAAATGAAAAAACTCAATTCCACAAAAATGTGATTTACATTTATTTTATAAGTATGTATTTCGAAAATTATGTTATCATATTCAATATACAATAACGATTATTGTGATTATTACTCGTTATTGTCGTTATTGTGTACTGACGATGATAACATAGTTATCGAACTATATATTTAAAAAATAAAAGTAAATCATATTTTGTGGAATTGAGTTTTTTCATTTTATTATATTTAAATAACTAAAAATACTTTAATTTATTTGTTTTGTTGGATATTAATTGGATTTTTACTATTAAATACATTTGATTTTAAATATACACATATACATACATACATATATATATATATATATATATATATATATTTAATTTGGCTTCTAATATTACTTAGCTTTTCAATACGATAAAGAAATAAATTGGCTAAAATATCGTAGGAATATTACGTATCGTTTCTAAATATCATCGACAATATATATATATATATAATATGCATGTATTTTGAATACCCTTTTGGATATGTAGTCATTGCGCCCAGTGTTAGAAATGAGACTACGAAGAAGCCACTCAGAACGTATAAGTTGCTGATAGCTGGAAACATCTTTAGACGGTTGACGATGAATTGATTCGCGCTCGGGCCATACGCAACGGTAGCCTGTGCTTGTAAACTGTCCAATAGGCGGTTAAATGTCCGGAACTCATCGACAAATAGGACAAGATAGGACCACTTGTACAATCCCGTCCAGCACAATGTCCACAAGTCGACGGTCCGGGCCATCATTTTCATGTCGGGCGATACACACAGTTGGATGGTCATAGACGTGGACACGATGCTGACTATCGCGAATATCGCCATTTGATACACTCTGTACGCCGCTGTGACGAATTTAGATCCGTTTTCCGGCGGAAACAAGCCCAACAATCGGCACAGTCTGATCGAGGCGGTCAGGTTAGTCGACATGATTACGAGTATATTGTGAATCGTGTCTGATATGTCTGATAAATAAAGTAAATCAAAGATTTCGTATTATCATTTTTTAATACTGGCTTTACTGATTTCGACCATTGACGACAAAATTGAGCTAATTAGGACCATATGGATATTATAGACTGAATAATTTATTTCAAGTCGATTATAGACTATACCGCCAAAAATGTTATGTAGGTACTATTAAAAAATATAATATTTATAAATACCTATATGTATATAATTAACATCCCATGGGCATATAAATTATAAATAATAAAATAATACATAATGATACTTAATTCACATTTTCAATAAATTAGAGCAGAGTGTGGAATCATTTCTCGTCGGATTGGATAAATTTATATCTATAATAATATATAGTAATTATAGCAATTTTATTTGTTATTTTTCTCCATTATACACAATTTTCCGTTCTAAAAGGCAGTTTTTTTCTACTCTTGATTAACCTACTAGGAAAATCGAAAAATTACCTTTAGGAAGTACCATATTTTTAAAATAAATACCAGTGGCAGCTCATGTGTAGGGGCGACGGGTCGTTCGCCCCCCCTCTAAAATTGTAGCAAATTACTTATTAACAAGTTAGATATTGATTAAATATTATCAGTTGTTTATATTTACATTATAATGCATTTTTAAAATATTATTATTGACAGTAAAAATTGTTTTCCATCGTTATGAAAACACTATGAGGTAATCAGAGTTTAAAATTATATATAGGTAATAGCACGGTTAAAATTAGTGCTGAGCACCTAATCCGGATCTATCTGGATTGATAAATATGCTATGATCCGTTTAATCCAGATTACAATTACAATCTGTATTACACGATTAATCCGGTTTACAGGATTACACGGCGGATCCGGATTATATGATTATCGTAGTTAACGCACTGATTCGAGATTTCACTGGAAATTATTTTACAACTTTTATGAAATACGCGCAAAATTAACAAATGATAAAAACAATCACGATTGAAATACATGTTGACCATTTTAATTGTATTAAACTATCCTATATGTTGGTTATTATATTGAGGGATTTTATCCGAAATCCTCATTAAATTTACAATCCAGATTGATGGATTATATTTGGAATCCGGATTGACGGATTATTCCTGCAATCCGTATTTCCGGATTGGATACGAAATTCGGATTGATGGATTAGACCCTAAATCTGGATTGACGGATTTAATCCGTAATCCGGATGAAACTGATTAAATCCAGAATCCGGATTACGGATTGGTCAAAGGAATGCTCAGCACTAGTTAAAATAGTACCTAATACTAATATATAATACTATAATATAAAAATAAATACCTATTATTCATTTGTGCAGTTATCGATTATTATCGAACAGCGTTCGGCGCTGAGGTGACGCGCGATGTTAACAATGGCCAGTCATAACTATACGATCAAAACACAAGAACATATATAGGAGGGAATTCGGTAATAACTAATAATGCGGCCGCCGGAGTAATACGAATAATCGCCCGGCATGCATGTAGACTGAATAAGTTAACGTATATTTATTTTATTCGTGACGCGTGCACATTTCTATATTTATTTAATTTATTCTTTTATTATTGGTGTATATTATATTATTATAATATAAGTAGTAGATAAAAATTCAGTATCATATTCACAGAAAATTGAAATAAAACAACTTGGAAGACCTGTTTAATGAAAGATAAATGCTTACATTTTGAGTACCTATAAAACATATAATTAGTTTTATTATTTTGTAATTTTTGGTTTTTGTAAAACGTATTTATAAATTTGTGTTTTTATATGGTATTAATTTTGATTTAATAAATACCTTTTAAATTGTTACATAATTATTATTGTATTCTATGCTTTTCAAAAATAAATAGTTTTTAATCGTCCTCCCACTTTCAAAGCCCACGAGTCGCCACTGATAAATACTTATTCTATATCACCAAAAATAAAATTGCTTTTACTATTTATATTATATAGCACCTATTTGATTTTAATCATTATTTATTATTTCATTCACACAAAATTTACTTTAGACTTTAGCTATATTTTGTGTTTATTTTTTGATTGAGTAGTAGGTTGGTTATATTCATATGCCAAGGATACATGTGAATTGTATTAAAAAAATAAACATATGTTAGCGCTCCTATTCATTTTGTTTTTTTCAATATAATTTATTACAAATTCCTTTTATTTTTAATTTAAATACATATACATATAATTGTAATTATGTTGTAAAATTACTGACTTATTTGAAGTATTATCGTATCAAAATTGTCGTATACAACCTATCCAAAGTCCAAACAAAATATTATTTTTAGGAAGGGACTAAGTTTTTTAATGTTATAGATGTTCGGAATGATTTTTATAAAAATTCAATGGGAATAACCCAATAGATACAATTCTACAAATTAGCACTTATAAAACTTTTTAGGTTATGTGAATGATATTGTTAATCCTTTCGTTGTTGAAATTTACCTCGTCAATTTTCTTGAATAATTAATAAAATACTATCTGGACTTTTGTACTTGGAAACTAAAAAATATGTACACATGATATTAAAAACTACGCAAAACGCAAAAAGAAATATTATTTATCTTATTAGATAGAATTATTCAAAAGAATACCCACATCACTGATATATAGAGCACAAATTACGCGCGTATAAAACGGTGCGATTGTAAAATGCGGACGCGCCCACCATGCACACTAGACGCGTGTCAACGCGTTTCAAGATAATATAAATAGATACAAGTCATTTCTCAAAAATAAAAAGGGCGCCAAATGTTATTTGAACAGTACAATTCTTTGTATTTTGTTGTATATTAGTATAGGTACTATTTAGTACTAACTTTACCTACTGTCTATTGTGAACGACTAGGTAGGTACTGTTTTGTTTGTTTTGTGGCTTTTTGTTTTTTTTTTTTTAATAAAGTATGGAAGTGTTGGACGATATTGAAGCCGCATGCGTAATTTACGCATTATACGAAGAGAACGAAGTTAATAAAAAAACTTAATAAAAAGAAGGTAAAAAGGCGACATTGGGTCCATCCTCTAAATGTTAAAAGACCGGAAAATGGTCAGTTCCATTCATGACCCTACGACGTAGCTACCCTGAAGAGTTCTATAAATATTATAGAATGTCAATAACATCGTTTGATGAGTTGATAAGTAAAAATATAAATTATAAATTTGAAGTAATTAAAAAAAATGGTTTTCTCACTTAGATATTTTCCTCGACGGTGGGGAGAGGGGTTGGATAATAATAGTTTCAGGGCATAATGTTTAATCATACAATATGAGCAGGACCGTTCCGAGGAATTCAACAGTCGGGGGCAAATAGTAGACGAAGTAAATGAACTTTTTTGGAATTTTGTCGGGAAATTAATATTTTTCGATCTACTACACATGTTTAAACAAAATTGTAGTGATACATATAAAAATTAATTTCCACAGTATAAAAATCCTATGGAAATGATGTTCAGCGGGAGTATGGAAAGCATCAATCAAAATATCAACTACCGATATCTGAACACTACACTATATTATTACCTTATATAGTATGTATAATGTATATACATATCATTGTGTCACTACTAATTATTTGATTGTAATATATTGTTTGTATTTATAAGATTGCTACTTACTTTAACATTATATCCTTTGAAATGTGCTGTCTAGTGCAGATAGAGGACCTATGGTCCATGACAGTATATTACAATATATTATATCTATGTAAGTAAGTTAATATTGTATAATTATAAAGATTGATTAATTTTGGAATTACCATAATAAGTATTATATCAACACATTTTGAGAGTGTTTATCGATTCTGAATATTCTAAGTATATAAATATATATACACATTTATTTTTTTGTAAATTGTAAGAAACAAATTTTTATTTTTAATGTTTAACACTAGTAAAACATGTCAATATATTATGTAAATTAAAAGTTTGATGGTTTTTGATTATAAATTTATTACAAAACGTGATCCAAACGATTGAAAATAATGTGTATAAGTATAGTTAATTTATTGTTACCGGATATAAAGGTACCTAGTTCAAGGTGGAAGAGGACAATTTGGCTTCATATAATCTATGACTTAACAGTTGATTTTATGAGTATGAATAGATATTTGCTTCAATAAATAGTTATAACAGTTATATTATTTATTAATAATAAACGTGAACATGTATTCTAATATATTATTTATACAAATTTAGATTTTTAAAGTAATAAATTCAACATAGGTACTAATAGTGTTTATTATGCAAAATAATAAAACTCGTACAATTTTATTTTCCAATTATAGGACTTTTAAAAGATTAAGTTTAAATGGTATAATTGGTGTAGATGGCGGATAAGTAGTAGGTACTAATACATGTATGTTTGATATATTATCATGAATACGTTCGAGTATATAATGTATACAGGAGAACAGTCGTATGGAGAACAATGAATGTGGAGGTGAATAAAATGATAGGTGTAATGCAAATGTGAATATTGTGTATGGATATTTTAACTGTAATAATTGCAGTGACTTTACGTACCTAATTGATATAGGTATGTGAACAAGTGTCGTTTGATTCAAAATGCAAATTAGATTAATAAGGTGTCTAGAAATCTAAATAATATAATTTCCAGGAATAAAATATTGTCGTGATGTGTGAGGTAGGTATAAACACTATTGTATGTACCACACGGTACTGTGTGCACAATGACGCGGAATTTACCTAAGTATGTGTTATTTGGATAGCCACATCCGTGCACGATGTATTTTACATACCTACTTATTTTATTTGATTTTATAATATATCTATCGGGGGTTATTATTTCGTATTATAATAAGTTTTATTATACGAATCCACGTACCTTTTGTTTGCTTCTTGAAGAAGTTCTCGACGTTCTCAACGTACAAATATACAGTAAAATATGATAAATATTGGGAATGGTAATAGAGGGACCGTGAGTTCAATAAATTGTCACTATTTTGAATATCTACATCATTTTATATAGGTATTCGATATGAGATTTTGAGAATATCTATCGAAATATATACTTCATATTTATATATATATATTTCGGAGAGTTGTCACGGACAGTTCGTATAATCCAAATGATTTTGCGGTTGCTACATAATGTGCATCGTATGGCCCATTGTTATGCAAGTATAAATACAAAATCTGGATTATAATGTCCATTGCGATTTATTGAAACTCGATACGAATACATAAAACAAATGTTATAGAAGCAATATGGATGTATATAAATAAAAGTATATAAGACAATTTGTGATGATAGCAACATATTATACTAAATTCGCGGAGAGTTTAAGAGTGCGCAGAAACCAATTTTCGTTTTACCTCACCGCAACATCATCTATCGGCTACTCGCCACCCAAAATATCACGTGCTGGCTGCACTGATCGGTTGGTTATAGTATGTAATTTTGTCGAGGAGAGGGGATAGCCGCCCAGAGATAACGGAGCTATCAGAATTTTTGTCAGTCGGGTGCGCGAAACACTCCTATTCTCTCCGCGAACAGAGTATAGAAAATGGAATAACAGGATATGAAGGCGCGGATCCGTATTGTTATGACTGTAGGGTCAAACTCATACGTATCCGAAATGGCCAAAAGGTATGATAGTGTCCATTTATGATGAATGAAGTGCAGTATAACCCTCTTACACTAATACTCTGTCCGCAATGGTTGTCAGCAACAGAATGTGCATGTGACTGACGAAAAGAAAAGACACCGTCTTGCATTGCATTCATAGGCGCAAATTGATTCAATTTAGTGGGGGGGGGCTTCAGCTCTGACTATTTATACATTGAATATGCCCCCCTCCGTCTTAAAATATCTTAAAATTTAACACAAAGTTTTAATGGTTTTTATAAATATATTATATCTATATTATAAATTATATTATTATTATATATTATAAATTTGGGGGGCTAAGCCCCCTTAGCCCCTCTGCGATTCGCGCCTATGATTGCATTAAAGAATAATTAGGAACCGCGATTCCTAATTGTTGACTAGAGTTTCAGGACTAGGTCCTATTTCTCGGAGTATGAGGTGAGGTGACGCCGTCTTTCGTGTCGCGAGGCTTTTTATAACCACGACAAGGGCGGCGGTGATCTACTCCCATTATTGTTGGTCACCAATTTAATATTCTGTTATAGAGATTAGAGGGGAGATTCTTTGAGCAGCTGGTGATCGACTAATTAAACATGTGTTTGTATACTTGCCTAATATATTTATTCAGTGAAATTTCGATACAATAATCATACAATATAAATCCAATAATTTATGTATTACACAATAAAACAATAAATTTTCAAATGTTTTATAAATAATAAATATTTTAATTTTATTGTGTATCTACTAGTGATGGTTGATTCGCAGTAGTGAATCAATTTAAATCGAAATTAAAAAATCGACCGATTTAAAAATCGGTTAAAATTAATCGATTTTTTCGATTTAAATAGATTTTTTTTTTTATCATTTATAATTAAGGCTCAGATGTTGATGCCCGAAAAAACCTATATATTTATATATTATATATTATATATATATATTATAATAAAAATTATATAGAAAATAAAATGTATTTTAATAACTATTATTCATTCTTGACTTGAAAGCTTATATTCCTCAGTACCATGTAGTACGTGTACAGTGCTTTAACAAACTGCAAAATTCAATAATAATGTTATAAGAATTTGAATTAAGATAAAACTTCTATATCTAGGTAAATATCTTATCATATATAATATTACTTAAGTATATTATATAGTTTATACCTATCAGCGGCGTATTTACAGGGGGGAGGGGATGATTTGGGGGATAGATACCCCCCTCTCTTGCACTTTTCACGGCTTTTTATTTTTTTTTTAATGGAAATAGGTATAGAGTAAAATGAAAAAATATATGCCTAAGGAGGGAGATAATATATATTTCCATATAAAATAAAATAAAAACCATAAAATGACACAATTCATATTACCTGTGTTACTATAGATAATAAAGGAATGGATTTCCTTTATTATCTATGTGGGTTACAAATTCTATCGATTTATTTATAGAATATAGTTATTTGCCACCGCAATCCATTATCGTATTCGTGAACTCTTACCTCGCCATCATACATCTATGACTCCAGCTATACAATGATACAATCGACAATGCGACATCGTGTCATAAACAATATTTATATTATTACATATTATATAATTTATATAATTTTCATTAATAAAACGTTCAGGCATTTTGTTTTTAATTATTATTAATTGTGTTAATTTTTTTTTTAGTGAATTTGGTATACTGGGGTATCCGACGTATATCCAATACGCTATTTTTATCCATGGCGTATAGCTTATGAGAAATTGATGATACGTAGGTATACGGCCGCAACTATTATAGTATACCTTATACGACAAAAATAAATGATATACCCAACTGTTATTATTATTATAAAATACACAAAAAAATAATTGTTTGAAAATTGAAAATTAACCTTAATGAAATATCAACTGAAATAAATTTCCCATAAAAAAATGTTTACTCGACAAATCCAATACGACTCCTATCCAAAAAGTGTATACAATATACTTGTCTAAAAAGATCATACTTTAAAACAATATAAAAATTACTGAAAAATGTTCCTATTAAATTGTAAAATTGTTTTAAAAATTGTTGATATTTATTAGATTTTTCACCTATTTTCAGTAAGTTTTCATTGTGCTTGAGAAAACTATAGGAGAAATTGAAAAATTACCTCTTTAAAGTACCAACTACAGTGAATTTTCTATCAAATAAACTCTTTACTCCGAATTGCTTACTCCACTCCTTTTATCCAAATAGTTACTCACAGAAAAATAAACATAATTGTAAAATTAATAACTTCGTAACTTCGCCTAGAATGTAAAAATTTAATAAAAGAAAATTTGAGAGTTGAAAGTTGTAAGCTTGAAATGTAAAATGATTTTCGAACAGCGATAGACATTTTTTTTTGGGGCCCTAAATTGTTTTTAGAATACCGTATACACATGAATTTTTTTACCAATATAACACTTTTAATAACTGTTTATTTTAAATAATAAATTACTTTTAGCTTTTTACAAAAAATATGTATAAAAAAAAAATACGAAACAATGTTAAAAAATCATATATTTGAGTTAGTTTATAAGCATTTAAAACATATAGATTCAATATAATAATGGATAGGTGTGGGGTGTGGGGGGGCCTTGCCCCCCACGTGTTACTTTATGATTAATTATTTCATCCCCCCCCTATAACAATTTCTAAATACGCCGCTGCTTTTTAGTTTATAATGTATGATTTAGAGTATAATTATAAGTTTGAAAATATATTCATATTATAATGAACATATAAATATTGTATTATACAAATATTTTATGAACATACATACCAACATAATATTATAAAGCTATACCTCAAATTTAAACAGATAATAAATAGTTCTAATAATAATATATTTAATAATTTAAAACGTTTATATCTACTTTGAGTATTATAAATAAATAATATTTTGAAAACATTAATAAATAGTATAAAAGATAATATTAAACGCTATTTAAAAGTAAATTTATATTTATGTCAACAAAATTTCTCACCGCTATTAACGACTTGTAACATAACCGATACATGTAAAACCCAGTAATCATGAGAGGCATGTTTGCTCTCCAAATCATCATCGTTAACAGTTGTCGAGATTTCTTGTTAATGTACAACCATGGAAAATTGTACGCTGCATTTTGTACGGTTATTTGCTAATAAAAACAACAATTATAATAAATTATACTTTACAAGGAATATCAGAGATTTATACCTTTTGTATGATATATTCTCCAAAGTAGTTGTTGAGAAATTGATGATAAAAGCTAATTAAGACGAACAAATACAAGCTAACTGTCTCCCCGAAATCATTACTCATCTGAAAATGAAAATTATAAATAAATAAAAGAATATATACTATTATAGATAGGTACCTACAGTTATCTGAAACATAGCAAAAGACATTGAAATCGTTGCATGTATGTAGTCCAATAGTATCATCATACTGAACATATCCTTTAAACTGCGTATACTTCTAAAACCGAGTAAAAAGAAGTTAATTCTTCTTCTTCTTCTCCTTCGCCTTTTCTCCCAAACTATTTGGGGTCGGTCACCCTGGTTCTATACTTCCACTTAACTCTATCTCCCGCCCCTTCTTCACTTACTCCCACCTTCCTCATATCACTCGCCATCACATCCCCCCCATCTATTTTTCGGTCTTCCTCTCACCCCCTTACCAACAACATGCATTTCCCTTACTAACCTTACTACCTCAGTCTCATCCCTCCTTAATACATGCCCGAGCCATCTTAATCTATTCTCTCTTATTTTGTCTACTATCGAAGCTACCCCTATACTACCTCTGATATACTCATTTCTTATTTTATCCTCTCTAGTAACTCTACTCATCTACCTTAACATTCTCATCTCAGCTACACTCATTCTCTGTTCTATCTTTCTACCTACTGCCCAACATTCCGTTCCATACATCATTGCAGGTCTCACCACTGCCTTATAAAATTTACCTTTTAACC
>JAIPRL010012716.1:0-11666 GCA_025469235.1 Pemphigus obesinymphae | reverse complement strand
TGTGTGTGTGTGTGTGTGGCCGACCGGTGACTACGGCGACCGTGAAAATAAATAATAATAATATTTAGATTAGAGCAATTAACCCACCGATAATAACAAAAATACTTATGATATTCAAGCCTCAACAATAATAAAGAAAAATGTCTCGATTGTTCTCCAGGAGATAGGCCGACAAATTAACATCTATTAACAGATTGTAAAGTAGGGGGCGATTTATTTTAAAATGTACTTAAATATTTTTAAATTTGTAGTTTTTATTTTCCCAAGATTTCTTAAAAATTGTCTATACAGAACGGCGCATTTTACAAGGGGCAGCATATTTTTAATTTAAGTTGATATATTTTATTTTTGCTTGTTACTTTTTTAGAGATATTTCGTAGTATATAGTAGATACGTCTAGGAAAAAAAACTTTATAATCTTTTTTTTGCATATTTACGTAATTTTGCTTCCGCAGGTATTCAAAATCTCTATCGCCGGTCCTGACTATATATTATAGTGTTATACCTATATTAATCTAGTTATATAATATATTCATTGATATACCTACTTGGATATTTTATCTATAAATAATAAAAAAATTAGCTTCTTATTATCCTTCGACTTACCTTCAAATATACCCTAATACATAAACTCGTAAATTGAAAATTCCAACGAATACGAAACATTTGGTACCTACTACATCGAAGAAAAATAATAATTTAGAAAATTACACTTCTTTCAGATAATTTATACAAAATGTGATATATGTGATATAACGACTCTTTTTAGATCCGTATCAGATGACGATCGCATAGGCATGAACTTCAAAGCAAGTGTACAAAATATAAAAATGAAATAAGTAAACGATTGAAATACGAAGTAATGGTTCCGATAGAATAAATAAAAAATAAATAAATAAACAAAAAACTGAGAACAATTATTATTATCAAAGAGTATAAATATTATCGTGTAAAAGTTGTACAAATAAAGTTACAATACATTATACAGTTTCCTCATTTTTATTTTATTTCTTTTAGTCTTTTAGTGGATATAAATAAAAAGCCGATTTCTATATAAAAAATTTTTTTTTAACAAATACGTATTTTGAAAACACTGTTTTGATCTTCAGTGTTAAATAACTACAGTAATTTATAAGCATAATACTATACTTATATTTATAAGTACATTTTATAATTAGTTGTTGAACACTGAAGATGAAAACATTGTTTTCGAAATACGTATTTGTTATATAAAAACAAATTAAAGTTACTCAACTCCACAAAAAAAAAAAAATTAATGAATTAATAAATATAAAATGGGTCTTTTATCATAGATTTTTTTCGTTTCGATTCAATACCGCGAATTGCACATCTAGGGACATAGATGGAAGAAACAACATGGACAGGCCTGCATGTTGCAACATAATATGTTCATAATAAAATTTACTTAATTCCGATGAATATATATATATTACACCCCTGGACCAAATGCGCTCAATGATCGAAATATTTATCTCAAAACACATTGTGACTATTACATTTTGACTTAAATCCAAAAAAATTTTTTATTTCTCGTTTTGAACAAAATTTATAGGTAGATATTTAATAAGTATTAAAATATCAAAAAAAAAATAATAACGAATACGCTGATGAATGTATTATTATATTACGGGTAATCAATTATAGCAAAAAACACATTATATATTATGTATAGCTAGTCATTTTTGACAAACGTTACTTTTTATTTTTTTCTAGACGAATAATTACAATTTTTAAATAAAAACATATTTTATCTATATATTATATTATAATATTATATTTACTTTCTATTTACTTAATTCAATCTCATTAAAGAACTTTATCAGCCATTTTATACCTAAAATTCCTAATACTTTCCATACTTACTACTGGTACTCCATCCGGACCCACTGCTTTCTTATTTTTAATTTTTTTAACAGCGCTCCACACTTTCTCATCACATATTAAATCCTCACAATATATATACTTAGATAATATAATTATTTTTGTATAAAAGAACTAGGTACATACAATACGTATAATATACCGTATGATTTAGCAGCACATTTTAAAAAATTTTTAATTTGTTACAAAATGAATAACATTCCACCAATTGATATCTTATTCACAATAACACAAAATAAAATTAATATTTTGTTATAAAAATATAATTTGCAAATAAATGCACTTGTCATTTAGAACTGGCTAAACAAATTTAAAATCTCTAATCATTCATGGTATATAATTGATAAATTTCATTCTGAATTTTCATATTTTGAAGAACTGATTCAGATCGATATTAACCAGAACTGGAACCAGAACCAAAGTCCACAAATTTCACTGTGGCCAAAATCCGAACCAAATATTATTCTTTAAAGAACCGAACTGGAACTACATCTTATAAAACCATTCTAGTCCCTGTTGTAGAAATATAGAGGTACATACATGAATTACACATAAGATGTCTCTTTTTAAGGAGGTTTCACTCACAAGGTATTACATTCAATAGGAATTGAACTCAAGCTTGTAATATTATGGATGTAAAAATATTATATATAATGTGTGATTCATAACGAAAATGGTGAAGAGTTTCTAGAATATTAAAATATTTATGAATTTTTTATATAAATAAAATCCGACGTATATATAACGCATATTTTCATTCTTATTCTTATGTTATATGTTATGACATGACAATTTTTGCTTCGAAATGTTCTTTCGCTCTATTGAAATCGTTCAGTATACTTCTAGCGATCGTTTCGGTTTCTGCGTCAACTGCCGATGTTAATTTTAATAATCGAGGTAATTTTATCTGAAACAAAATTATACACGATTTTTAATATATCAAGCCTATATATTATTATATTATATTATACCTATATGTTATTTAATATAATTTTTAATAAAATAAAAATGTTTATTATTTTATTTTATTTTTTTTAATTATTGAAAATTGTTTTTGATTTTATTCATAAAACATTGATAATAATATATTTATTATATTATTAAGGTTAGAAGTAAGCTCAAATCATAAATGAAGCATCTATATTTTCATAATAAAATTTCGTTAAATAAATAATAAAAATCATCATAATATTTTTTCAATAAGTAATAAAAATCTTAAATAAATTTAGATGCATCAAATGATAATAATGATAATAAATATTTAATAATAATAATGATTTTTTTAACACTCAATTCCACACAAGTATTAAATAAATAAATATTTAAAATATGTAAATGAAATATATTTTGTGGCATTGAATTTTATTAAAAGTACTTTAAATTATAAAAATAGAATAAACTAATACTATTACTGAACCAAAAATAAACCGGTTCCAAAATTCATATACCCTTAAAAATTAAGAAACCGAAACCCTTTTTTTTATATTTAGTTTTGTCGATTCTGGTTTCGGTTCTGAAATTTTTATATTCGACATATCATATTGTAAAATTTTATTATTTTTGTAGTATTAAATTTTATATTATCACTAGCTAGAGATTATAAGACAAAGTACATAACATCCCAATATTTCAATTAAAATTTTGGATCAGATAATACGTTTCCTATTTGATAAATATAGGGTGAATATTATACATTTTACGTATTTTTATTTTGTATATGTATGGACAATGGATCAGTATCGTTCAAGATCAAAATGTAATTAATTTGATATAATTTGTATAGATAATTAACGCGCTATCTTTCTCAATGATGGATGGGGTTAGGTTAGTTCAGATGGATGGAAGGGGGAGATTAGGTTAAGTTACATTAGGTTAAACAGATAAGAGGGGATGAAAGGAGTTTTAAAAAGCGGAGAGTATAGGCAAACTGGTGGAAGTGACCTATATAGGGTGGAACGTTAGTCCAATAGTTCAAAGGATCGAGAGGATTTGTCCTTGTGCTATAATTGACATAATACTACTATGGAATTCGGAATATCTTAATCACCCGTCCGTAAGACAAAATAATACGTTTGAAAAATTTGGTGCCGATTGGTCAAAAACTGTGTATTTATACTCATCGTCATCAATGGCATTATATTAAATAATATTTATGTATAATGATTTATTGGATACCAGGCATACACGGTCTGTGAAAAGAAATAAAATAATGGATCGCATAATTTTATCTAATAAATAACGATTATCGTTAAAATTTCATCAATAAATTTGATGTAATAATATAAAAAACTATAGTATTTTTATGTACAATGGAATTATGAAAGTTTCATTATACGAGTAAAATATTGATATTTAGTATTTAAAATCTCTATATCGTTAAAAAACTGTCACAGTGTTTCATTTTAACTAGTGGTAGAGGCATTAACTTCAAAAACCCAATTGTCTGTATATGGAATTTTATATTTTTTTGGTAGGTGTATACATCCCATTATACAGTAAATTTAACTTTGAAGGTATAATAATAAGGTAATATTCATATTGAAAATAATTCTTCTCTTGACAATTTAATAGTTACTTATATCTAGGCCACCAGAATATAGTATACGTGTATTTACATTATTTTTCATTATAGCGTATGCGGCTTTAGTACAGACATTGCGAAGGAGAGACTGGAGCAGTTTGAGCGCAAACAATTTCAAATCTGGTTCGATTTTCGCATTGTTTACATCACTGATATCACTGTTCAAAACGACAATTAATTCGGGAATTATAATCTGTGATGATCCAACTGTATAAATGCTTACATTGTACAATGCAGCATAGGATATTCTAAAAAATAAACGTTTTATTATAAATAAACTCAGCTAAAATATACATAATTATAAATATTAGTATATTTTAACCATAGATGTACAATATACACACATTTTGGCCTTTGACCTTAAAATTTTAACTTCAAAAGTCGATAATATTTACATAATATAATACATAATTATAACAAAACGAATTACGATAATAAATTAATTAAAATGCCTTTCTGTATTGTATATAATTATTCTTTTTCTCCATCGTACTTTCTCTTAGCTTATTGGGGTCGGTAACTCAGTCATTAACTTCCACTTAATTCGATCTTTCATAACTTTCGTATTCTCTTAATTTAAAACCTCCACCTTCAACACCTCTTTTTCGTTTACTCCATTCATTCACCTTAATAATCCCCCCTCTACTACACTCATACTCTGTTATATCTTCCTATTTATTGCTTAATATTCTGACCGTATATAATTTCAGACCTCGCTACTGTCTTATAAAATGTACTTTTTAATTTAATTGGGTACTTTTTTTGCACCATAAAAAAATAAAATACCTGATTATTCCCTCCACTTTGTATATTCACACATTGTTCTATATTTCATATCTTCCTTGCAAACTCCATCTTTCCGTAGTTTACATCCTAAATACCTGAACTACTTAACCTCACTTTTACTTACAATTACTGGCATTTCCCTATTCGTTACATGTTCACTTTCTTCATAATCATACTCAATATATTCTGTATAATACCTAATCCACATATCCATAATCTTCTTTACTCTTAGAACTTCCCTCTATACATCAAATATACCAGTCACATAATTCATTACACACCTTACACTTCAACCAGCACTATGTCATCTATTCTTCAATACAAAAGAAACACCGGGTGATGGACCAATTTTCATCGGGCAACAGGTGTACCCAGTATACGTTGTAACTTGTTACGTGCATCAGTTATCCACTAAATTTTATGAAGTTTATAAATAGTGGTTAGAAGACGTCATATTCCCTTTTGTAAGGGGTTTTGAGTAGGCGACTTTTATGAAATTCTAAAAAAAATAAAAATCCAATTATTTGAATATATTTAAATATATTTGTAATTAATTAAAAAAAACCCTTATGTCTATACCATTTTTTATTGTTGTGGAATTGCGATATTTCTTCAAAAATACGTGCTTACGTAAAATTACGATTACTCGTTTCCTAGTGGTTTAAGAGCAAAAAACTAAAATCGTTTTTTCAATGAATTAAATATTTAGTATACAATAAATAATAAACAAATAATTTTTTTTTTCAACAGTTCTAACTTTTTTTTCTAGGCAATAAAATGTTGTTAACTTTTGATTATATAATAAGTCTTTTTATTCTTAAACCACTGCGAAACGAATTATCGTCATTCTGCGTAGACATGTTTTTGCACTAGAAGTTTGAAGGTATGACGTATTCTTAAAAATATAACGATGCATTTACATTTTTAAATAATTGTTGAGAGAATATACTATTATAAAAAATTTAGATATCCTAAAATCACTAATACTTTTCATTCTTCTACTGGTACTTCTATTAATTCTACCGCTTCCTTAATTATAATTTTTTTTAACCACACTCCACAATGTCCGCCAATTTATCACTTCATTTTCCTTTGTCCATCGTCATCTTTTACACGTTTTGTATTTTTAATATACCTAAATTTTTTTTTCTTCCCTTAAGGCACCTTACCCTGGGATTGCTATGCTGCCTGGTGATTTCCGATTTTCATCATTCAATTATATCATAATTTGTACCAATTTTTACTATCAATTTCCGAATTTATATTATGACATTTGACCGAGAATAATCAATTTAATAATTACTTTTTATACTACAGGTTTTTACTAAAAATATCTGTAAATTAAAAAATTTGGATATTAAACATTTAATTTATACTTCTCATTTATCATTTCATTTTTACAATTAAATCCCTTAAAGGAGTCCTAGTGCTTTGCTCTATCAAAATAATCAACCCATAATTGGTACAGCGGAAAAAGATTTTAACGCAACGGGTACAATACCAGTATGTGTCTTACACCACTTGATAATCATATTATTATTAACATTTTTCCTGAACAATTAAAACTTATTTTAGTATTTACATTATCTTATAATATATTTATATTCGTTTTATACATAATAATTCTAATCCATCTAATTAATTCTCTCGGTACCCCCCCTTTTCTATTAATTTTAGTATATAATTTATAATATAGTAATATGATGTTACTTTGATTTTTTGATTTTCTCGATAAATTTTCAATATGTAAGGAAACACAACCAAAAAATTATATTTTGTTTCAAGTCCACCGACATTTCACCCATATCTAACCCAATTTTAAACAAAAATCTAAAACGATAAAACTGCAAACTCAATCTATCTCCCTATTAACCAAATAAATATTATTCCTCATTACTATGTTACAAATTTCTTATGCAATAGAATAACATCCATCTCTCTAGTAACCAAATCCACAATTTTAACTATAGTTGAACGGATAAACAGATACGCCGGAGATATAACATGTGTGAAGCTGCCTCCCCCCCCCCCGCATTGTCCAATTTATCTCAGACTAACACCAATATTTTGCAAATAATTTGTAAATATTTGCAAATTGATATTTAGAATTTACAAATCACTCCTAACCACCGAAATTTCTGTTTTATTGAATGGGAGGGGCGAACTTCACGTAGCCCATATCGACACATTGTCCGATCAATCCAGAAACAACGCCAATATTTTACAAATAATTGCAAGTTAGTTTTCAGAATCTTCAAATCATTATTCAAAAACGTTTCGAACTGTACTGAGATAAAAAAGTTACAAAGTCCAATAATATTTATGTTTTTATGCATAAAATGTTTTCATTTCAATAATTTAGAAGAAAGTCTAAGAAACTATATTTTTTCAAAAGTAGCCAATTTCTTTGAAGCTAATTGTTTAGGAATTTTTACCATTTTAGAAACCTATAAAAATAATTTATTTATCGAAACATTTCTGTAAATACTGAGTACTCATTGGTTGATTTCCGATTAATTATAAATTTCTTAATAACAGGTAATATAATATTATATTTAAATATTATTGTTCTTACCAAATTAAATTTAATCATGATTGTTTCAGTTGTGGAATAGTAGGATAGGGATATGGCCACTATATAGCATATTATATTAAACATCTAAATGGCTAAGAGGTCAATAACGACATGGAGGCATTAATAAAAAAATAAAACGTCTAGTACGATAAAAACAAGACTCCATGTAATTTTATATGTAAAAGAATAGTATAACCAGTATAATATTAGATATTAGATAACCAATATAGTAGATATACAATGGAATTAAGGTATTATCACTTATTAACAACTATATACGATATTATGGGACAGCTATACTAATATAGAACCAGCAGTGGATTAGTGATAAGGTAGACGGGATACGATCACCAAGCATATATTTCCGAGTGGCATAAAAACTTTAACGAGTGTAAGGAGGTCTAGTATATTTTATAATACACCTAAATATTATAAAAATTGGTAATATTTTCTAAAGAAAATTAACTTTTCTCCTCTCCTCATTATTTATGGTTATTCATTCTAGTGAATTTCTCAATTTCTAGAGGAAATTTCTACCAAAGAGCATAATTTTTACCTTTTTGGAAAAACAGTATATTTATTATTAAAAGTTCAATTTTTATTTTTATTTTGTATTTAATAATAACACTATCAAAGAAGTCAATATTAAACACAGTGAGTTGTATTGATTATTTAATATTACTAATTAAAATTCTAGTAACAGTAAGTAGTAATTTAGAAAATTCTGCTTCTGAAAATTGTGTTAAATTAACTATAAGGAGCAAAATATAAGAAACCTCAAATACAATTTCCGGGAGAACTAATAAGGACATTTGCCAATTTTCACCACGAATGTATTATTGTATATAGCATTTGACATTAATTATAGAAAAAATATTATTGCTTTTAAATTAAGTATTGATACCTATCCGCCATCCAGTATTCTGATACTGATACGCACAACTGATTTTTAAGGAGTCAATCGTATCTACGCGATAGCACGTGTCTCCATTTTTTTTTTTTTTTTTTTTTTTTTTTCATAGTATTTTGTGATCATAACACATAAATAAGAATTCCGATGTAACATCTCACTTTCCTTCCTTAGCCAGCTTGTACATTTTTTTTTTTAATCTCTTATAAAATGCATTATATTTGTCTAATTAAGTTTTACTCACATAATTTTTTTCGATTTTACATAAACTTTGTACATAGTTAAAAATTATATTTATTTATAAGGTGGTTTTGTTACTTTTTCAACTGATTTCCAGACGGAGATGAAATGCGAGGCACCAAACTGATTATGAGTTGAATTACATTTTGCCCACATTTGTTTTGTGAAAAGAATCGTTGACCCGCGCCTACTGTGGTCAAATTGGCCACTAATCCAATAATACTCAGCACAAACCTCGTTTCTTCCGTATCCACAATAGATGATGTTATTTGGTGAGTATCAATAAACGACGTGAGTACTCTGATCATGATTTGTGACAATGCTAATATTTTATTCTGCATACAGAGAGAAAATAATTTAAGAGTTCATTCCAACTAAACTCAACTCAAAATAAATATACTTTTTTGTTAAAATAACATATATCAGAATAATAAAAGTGATAATGTCCATTAACAATGGGTTCAATAGCCATATAGGTCCAAAAATGTAATGCAGAAATTTAAATAAAAATAGAGTTGTATATATATATATATATATATAGAAAAAGAGAATATAATATCTTTATGTATAAAAATATTTAGTGGCAAATAAATATACAAAAAATGTTTTTGTATTTAGACTCTTGTAAATGTTGAAAAGTTTTGAAAAAACGCCAGATAACTTCAGGTTAAGTCCAAATTTAATAAATTGCATACTAAAATATATATATAAATACTAAATCTACAGATTATTATTAATCGATGTATCTTTGAGACATTTATTATAGTTATATTAATATTAGGTACATTACAAGTAAAAAATTTTTTACATTTTCGTTCTGAACAATTTGTCAAATCGATTTATCTTGCTATTGCACCAGGCTTTTAATTATCTTTCTATTTGCTAACACAAAACTCATTTTTTATGCATATGACTCATTAAAAACTTAGAATACCTAGTACACATTAATGTTTTTATTCTTTAATAAAACTACTAAATTTATTGTATAATAATTATTATCACAATAACAAATAATCTAAAACATTTTGGTTAGTATAACTTTCACATAAACAATGTACAAAAATATAAATTTTAACATTGTGTTTATGTTTATTAAATATGTTATAGAATTACGCTAATAAATAATGTTTATAAGTATTTTGATGTTATTTTGATAATTCTTATTGACAAGTTTAATTTTTGGAAATCATATTATTATTATTAAGTTAACAATAAATATAATGTTCCGTGAATAAAATATTTGTACTTGATAAGCGTTGGAGCAGTAGTAGTAAAGGTATAGTTCCAAAAGTGACTAATCCTGGTGAACATAGGGTTATTTTTATTATATATGTTAGGAACCCTTGATATATTATATGGTTATTATTTAGTATTCATTATATATTATAAAATATAGAGTTGGGCATTGACAAAGGGTTGGAATTTACTTAGCTAGGGATTTAGCATGGTCGACAGCCTGTAGGACTCGAGCAGTAGTATATAGTATATTAGTCTTAGTCCTGTCATAATACAATTCACTCGTACGTATATTTTTATAGTTTTGTCATACAATAAAAACAATTAAGAATTTACTCAAACGTGTTGATTTATTTTACTCTTTACTATTAGTTCATAACATAAATTTGGTGGCAGCAGTGCGATTCGAGATTTATTTTTTACATGATCATCTCTTATCTCTGTAATAAAAATTTTTGAACAGAGCATAGACGTTAGTTATAGATAACATATATTTAACAATAGATCAATTAACACACGAAAAATATACCTAAGAAAATTAATGTTATGCAGTGACAATAGAGCCTTCAACGGAACAAATACTTAACGACATTCTCTACTCAGAAAGTTAATACAGACAGACTATCTGAATACGGAAGAAAGATACAAAATATTTGTGATAAATATTCAGATATTTTTCATTTAGATAAGTATGTGTTGACATGTATCGATGCGGTTTTCCACATGATACATACTTCAACAGTATCGCAACCCATCAGTGAACGATCGTATTGATTGCCCTTTCACCACAAACAAGAAATAAAAATACAAGTACAAGAGCTCACAAAAAATCGTATAATAGTTCCTAGCGAAAATCCGTGAAATGCACCATTGCTGATGGTACCTAAGAAACCGGGTCAAGGTGGAACAATTAATTATCATGTAAGTGTGGATTTTAGGAAACTTAACAGTATATCAACAGGGAATACTTACCCTTCCAAACATCGTGGATATTCTTGATGAACTAGGAAAATCAAAATACTACACTATTCTGGATTTAGCACAAGGTTACCATCAGGTACAGATGCACCCAGAGCATTGAGATAAAACAACATTTTCCACAGACAAAGGGCATTATGAATTTTTACGTGTACTCTCTTTGGGCTTAAAGCATTATAGCATTTGTCTATCTTGACGATATCACCGTCTATGCGGTCCATATAGAAGATCACAATAAAAAAAACTCGGTGATGTTTTTGATCGTTTGAGGTAATTTAATTTGAAATTATAGCCTTCAAAATGTTCTTTTATGAAAAAATAAGTTAATTACTTAAGAGGCTGCAACACCAACGAAAAATCGACCTAAAAGCGTGACAAAACTGTGGAACTTAGAAAAGTCGGATTTCAATTCTGAAAACTGTTTTGAATTCATCAGTTTGTCTTCTAGGGATCGATCG
>JAIPRL010012715.1:0-11666 GCA_025469235.1 Pemphigus obesinymphae | reverse complement strand
TTAAGTTCAAATATTACAATATAAAAATGGAAATACTATATTAATAATGGATTTGAAAAATGATTTTACTTTTTATCGTTAGTTTGAAAAAAAAATATATGTAATTACATTTGATTAAGTTCAAATAGTACAGTATTACTGTTATTATATGTTATTTTATTTATTAACTTTTAATAAATAATACATTTATCACAGGATTTTTTTTATTTCTGAGATAATATTGCGTGTTGTTAGAAGAAAAAATATTATTATAATTAAAATAATATCAAACTCTTGTGATTTATTTGGACAAGGTAAACATTATTTACATAGGGTTTTTAGATAATGGTGTTATTACAGTTTTTTTTCTTTCTATGATAGTATTATAAGTTAACATTATTATATAGAATTGAGTGAAATAATAAACATTAAATATGAATAAATTTAAAAAAAATATGTGGTCAGCTGATAGATAATATATATTTATTATTGATAACAATATGATATTACGATGTGAAAAAACAATATATTTTAATCAATGTATATGACATGATTTTATTTAAATGTTTACAATTATTTTATATATAACAAGTTGTGAAAATTCACTCTTTACATTTTCTATATAATGTTTAATGTTTATAATCGGTCGTCTTTTATTTACATTTAGATGATTTAACATTCGTTTGTTTTTCACATAGTGAGTCGTTTCAGAATTAATTTCTTACGTACCACTTTGCATTACGCAGTTTTATAATTCTCAAATAGTAAGCACTCATTTGCTGTTATCAAAATATATTACCTCACGGTATCAATTTACTATAATCCACGATTCCTATCAGCTCTTTTTCGCCGGAGACTTAAACGGTGTCTATTAAGTACTATACCTAACACGCTTCTTCACGTATATTTTGTCATCTATACTAAACGCCTAATATAATCTAAACGATAATATAAAATGATAAATTGACACTCTTATCAAAACTGTCAATGACCTTAAAGTCACTCAAAATAAACTTATTTAATCTATCAACCCTCTCTCTGAAAAATTTTCGTCGCTCACTAAAAAAGTTAACGATTTATTTAGCCAATTACTCACTCTGTCATCAGAAATTTAACCCTTAAAAACTAGAATTTGATAACAATGAAATCAAACTTAAATTATCAAATACAACTACATCTATATCAAAAGATATGATAAACAATAAATTAATTTCGGAGATGATTGATTGACCTAATCGTATGAAAAATGCATTTTTTATTAATCTACCTGAATCAAACGTTGCAAACAACGAATTATCAAATCGTAATATTGTTCAAGATGTGCTTATACTTCTAAATCGAAATACTACACCAACTCAAATCTTTCGCCTTGGTAAACTATCTTCTACTACTCCCAAACCAAGATCACTAAAACTATTTTTTCCGGATCAACAAGCCGTTTTTGATATTTTTTCTTTACTAAATAAACTAAAATAAAATCCTTTATGGAAGGATTATCGCTTTTCTTCCGACAGAACAAAGCAATAACAAAACCATATCTATAAACTACGCTAAAAACTTCTCCGTCGCAAATCCGAAGGTGAAACCGATCTTATAATAAAATTTATCAGAGTATATCCTACAATTCTCAACTCAAAAAACGACTAAAAATCACCTGCTACACTTCAACTACCAAAATGTTAGAGGCTTAAATACTAAACTCAATTTTCTGAAAACCAACATACCTTTTTTTTAATTTTAGTGTTTTAGTTTTCACAAAACTTGGTTAAAAAATAGTTTAAATTCTTCTGAACTTGGCTTAACAAATTTTTCAGTATTTATATGCGATAGGTCAATTTCATGTAGCTCTTCAACCAGAATTGGAGATGTTTAATTAGCTATTGACAACAAATATATTTCTTCGTTTCTTGAAGTAGATGTCAATTCTTTAGAATTATGTTTTACTTCTGTTAAAATTAATAACACAAAAATTTTTATTATTTGCTATATCTATTTTACACCTGATTCTCCCACTTCCTTTTATATCGATTATTTTAACATTCTAGATCATTTAATTTCCTCTCGCTTAAATGATGATTTTCTGCTTTTTGTTGATTTTAACCTTCCCAATTTAAATAATACAATAATCAACGCAAATAAAAACCTATATTCTCATGATTGTTTTCCTTGAAAATCTAGCTTTTCTTAACCTATTCCAAATCAATACAATATGAAATCACAATGGCCGTATACTTCACTTGATACTATGAAACTCTTCCACTCATTTAATATCTTTATACAATGATTTTATCATCCCTATTGACAGTTATCACCCATCTTTAAATATCTATTATAACCATACTTATATCCTCCCCCACTCTTACATATTCTGACATTTCATATGATTAGTCTAAAGGTAATTATAATGCAATATTAAAATTCCTCGAATCAATTAGTTGGACTGAATTATTTAATTTTAGTAATGACATCTCCATTCTAACCAATGAATTTTACTCTCTTTGACATTTTATTATAGAATCATATATACCTAAAAAATGGCTACCAAACCTAAATTTCCTCCATGTTTTTCAAAATACCTTGTAAAATTAATAAAACAAAAAAAATATATCATACTACCTATAAGATGTCTAACTCTAATATCGATTATTTAAACATTTTTTTCTCTCGTTTAAAATGTAAGGCCCTAAGTAAATTAGATCACACTCGTTACCTTAATAATATGTAATATTCTCTGAAATTTCAACCTAACAATTTATGGTCTTATATTAAAAATCTTAAATCAATAACCGGATTACCAAACACTATGTCTTTTAACGATCAAACAGCTGATAATGGCCAAGATATTGTAAATTTGTTCGGTAGTTATTTTTCTTCAGTATATAAAGAATGAACTAACTCCAATAGTATCTTTATATCTCTTAATATAATTTAATCGTTTAGTGTGTTAAATGATCTTCATATTGAACTTCATTATGTCTTCCATGAATTAGAAAACCTAAATTGTAAAACGGCTATTGGACCAGATGGCCTTTCTCCTATATTTTTTTTTAATTGTAGATATATCCTTACTCTTCCCATTACTCATATCTTCTATGCCTCTCTAAAAAATGGATTATTTCTATCTTTATCGAAATTTACTTTTGTTCAACCTATTCTCAAAAAAAGAGAATAGGTCCATAGCTTCAAATTATCGTCCAATATCTATAATTTCTAACCTCCCTAAAATATTCTCGAAAATAATAACTTAAAATTACTCCTCTCTTTAAAAACATTTTAGTACCCCAACTACATAGTTTCCGTAGTCATAAATCATCTGTTACCAATCTAATAGTATTTAAACATCATATCTAAACTCTTTTAATAATCATTATCAAATAAATGTTATTTATACTGACTTAGAGAAAGCCTTGAATAGAGTTAACCACGAATTACTCGTCTATAAACTTTCCAGCATTGTTTTCGCTAAACCCTTTTTATCCTGGTTAAATTCTTTTTTATTTCTGTAAGAAACTCATAATTTTATAACACTATTACATTCTGTATATTTTAATTCTAAAAACATATTGCACCTTCGTGAGCATCCTGCGACGTACAAATATCTACTTCTAATAATGTAATAATAATAGTAACGACAATAATAATAATAATCGTAATGATGGTAGTAACGACAAAGATATTATTACAGCTCGGCCGTCCTGACATATCCCAGTCTCTAGGATTATTACAAAAATACAATTTTGAAAATGAATACAAATAACAAAATTAAATAAAAATTAATACTTTTCGTTTACACTCATTTTTTTCATAATGGTTTATACATAAATAATTCAAATTAGTTAACACAAAAAAAAAAATATAGTATAATCTTAATTAGATATAAATAATTGAAAACATTAACATTTTATTGTAACACCATCATAGTAATATTTCAATACAACTTAAAGATAAAACAATAAAAAAAATGCTTATTGTTAATTTCTAATCCAATGTTTCATATTATCTGAACTAAAAACACCCTCATAAGGAATTTGAGTATGTTGAAATCCTTCAATATCCTTCACAACAAATCTATCGTTTGGTAAAATTTCATATGTATTCAATTTATATAAGGGCCTTTAAATGTTGGTATAATTTTTTTATTCACACCAACACTCACATCTACATTCTTAATCATAACAAAGTCTCCTTTTTTATATTTAGTTGGCTTTTTATGATTTGGGTCAAAATATTTCTTATTATACGCTTAGGTTTTAAGTATATTATCAGCAGCTCCACTTCTCAACTTTTTCAAATCTCTATTCTCATCTAACTCGACTGTTAATAATTTTTTAAACTCCATTCCAATAGTACCACCTTGGTGTACTCCAAATAGTAATTTTGAAGGAGCTTCACCAGTTGCTGCACATACAGTATTATTCAACGCATATTCAACTTCATCAAGCACTTTCTCCCATTTATCTAATGATATAGCTTTCTTTGATAAAATAGACGTTATACACCTATTCATCCTCTCTACCTGGCCATTTTCCCGAGCTGTTCCAGTTGCAATCTGTATAAATTCTATATGAGACTCGCTAATAAATTCCTTAAATGCATTTGATGTAAAAGCCGACCCTCTATCCGATATCAATCGTCTTGGTTTACTATAACAACTAAAATAATCATTCATATGTTTAATTACTTCCACTGCATTTGTAGTCTTACAAGGAAATAATCTTATAAACTTAGTAAATGCATCAACTATAACCAACAAATATCTGTGTTTTTTACCAGTTTTTTCAAATGGCCCATAATGGTCAGCATGAATCGTATCAAAGGGTATGTGGACCTTAGTTATAGGATCTAATACACCCTCTTTTTTACCATACGTTGGAGAATATGTAATGCATTTCAAGCAATTTGAAATAAAACTTTTAACCTTTTCTTTCAAGCGTGGAAACCAAAATGTTCTTAAAATTACTTCACTTGTTTTCTCCACCCCATGTGACCATAATCCTCATGTGCAGATTTTATGATATTAGCTTCCATACTATTAGGAACATAAATTAATAACTCATTTTTATATTTACTATATACTAGACCATTTCACAATTCCAAACATTTATCCTCTGATCTCACCAAATGTTCTTTTAAACTGTTTATCTCTCTTCAATTTGCTTAATAGACAATGTTTGCTCAAAAGTATTTTCGGTTAAAATTAACACATTAGTATTTCTACTTAATGCATCAACATGCTTCATTCTATGCCTGGTCGATGTTCAATACTAATATCATAATTCTGAAATAATAATGCTCACCTAGCTATTCTAGGATTGAGATCCTTTTTTGCCATAGTCAATTTAAAGCTTTCACAATCAGTAAATACCTTAAACCTAATTCCATTAAGATAAACATGAAAAAGCTTTATTGCATACACCAACGCTAAACATTCTAACTCATAACTGTGGTATTTGATCTCCGTATCTGTAGTACGCTTACTATAATAAAATATTGGATGCATTATACCATCTTTCTGCTTCTGTAATAAAATTACACCATAACCTAGGGCACTAACATCACAATGTACCTCTGTTTCAGCTGTAGGTGAATATAACGCAAGAATTGGCATTTGCACTAACTTATTTTTCAATAATTCAAAAGTATGTAATTCTTTTTCACCAAATTTAAAATGAGCCTCTTTTTTTAATAAAGCATACAAAGGAGAAGCTAAAATGGAAAAATTTTCAATAAATCTCCTAAAATAACTTACTAATCCTACAAAACTGTGCACATTAGCTATTGTTTTTGGAATTCGAAACTGAGTTACAGCTGCAACATTAGCTGGATCAGGTCGTACTCCATTATTATCAACCATGTAACCCAAATAAGTTATTTTTGATTGGAGAGAAAAACACTTATCTTCCCTTAGTTCTAACAAATTCTCATTACATGCTATTAATACTAGTCTTATAACCTCTAAATTTTCTTCTTTAGTTTCTGTGGCTATCAACAAATTATCCATATACACTAATAATTTCTCAGTCTTTATCAGATCTCTAAATACTGTGTCAATAAATCTCATGAACGCAGAGGGGCTATTACAATACCCAAATGGTAATTTAACATACTCATACTGACTTAAAAACGTTGTAAATGATAGATATTTAGAAGATTGATTTGCCACCTTTACATGAAAAAATGCATTTTTTAAATCCAACTTTGTAAAATATGGTTTACTCTGACTGTCCAACAAATCATCTATATGTGGAATAGGATAGTGTTCTTTCACAACTCTTTTGTTCAACTCTCTCTATTCAGCGTATATACGATATGAATTATCTTTCTTTTTAACAAGCACTATAGGAGAACAGAATTCAGATTTACTTTCCTTAATAATTCCTCTGTTCAATAAATCAAAAATTATATCTTTCACAGCATTTTTTTCCGAATAAGACAATCTTCGTGGTTGATAATTAAAAGGTATCTGATCTTTCAAATTAATGCTAACCTCATAATCTACCTTTGGAAATTCAAGTTTTGGTGCTTTTAAATACCTTTCTTCATACATTCTTTTCAACTTACACTTATCTTAAAATGGGATATCACCTATATTCAATTCAATTTCAATTTCTGTTTCATGTTCAAACAACAATAATTCTTTCAAAAAGTTATTGCTATCATAATTTTTATAAAGATTTTGATCAATTTTAATCATACCAGAATCACCAAAAGAAATATCCATACCTTTAATAAAATCTCTACCTAACAAACACTCCGTTGACATAGTTTGATCATTCACTACATAAAACATTTGGTTCTTATTTATATTGAAGTCTATCACTTTTACCTTGGCAGTCACAATTGATTCAATATCTAATTGAGACCCATTAATACCCGAAATAAAAATATTTCCAGAATAGGGATGTCTGTCACTAGTTCCGACAATACAAGACTTAACTAAAGAAATAGGACTACCAGTATCTACTAATTCATTAACAATAATATTTTCATTTAACAATTTTATACTTAACCTTACACAATAAGCTTGTTCCAGTAACATAATTTCTGCCGAAGATCCAATCCGCTTTCCCTCGTTCTGACTTTGTGAATTTTCTTTCCTATTTGGATCACTGGTTTTATGACTCCGCTCTGGACAGGCTGATCATTGATGTAAAGTTGATCCACATCCAAAAAATGCTCCTTTTGGTCTCATTGGCATGGGACATCTGGGTGAAATATGTGTTTTAGATCCGCAGTTGAAACAGATTCAAACCGGTCGATAATCGGTATTGACAAGTTTTGTATTCCCTTCATTCTCAGATTGTTCTTGTTTACTTCCTATCTTCGATACTGATCGTTCACATGTATTACTTGAAAATGACTGTTTTGATTGAAACCGATCATTCCGATTTTCTACTATTCTGATGTAGTCCATAATATCAAACAGCAATTCATCCTTATCACTATGTGTACGACTTAATAAATGCTGAAACAATTCCTTAGACTGTATCCCATCCAATAGTTGTTCCTTGGTGTTAAATATATCCAATTCGAGATCTCTGCACAACCGTATCTTCCCATGAAAATAATCTAAAATATTTTCATTTCTACCTTGAACACGGGCAGTCAAAGCTTTCCACCGGCTACTAGTATTTACATTTTTGATAAAAATTGCTTTAAATTGCCTTTCAAATTCTATCCATGAATCAAATTTTCGACCAATAAACCATTGGCCTGCAGGTCCAATCAAATTTACTCTCGCTGCCTCCAACTTCAGTGATTCCGACCAGTGATGAAGTTTCGCTACTCCACATAACGTATCCAGCCAATCACCTGCTTCATGAGACTTACACTTTCCATCAAATGTAGACAGCATTTTGGTCAGATCGGATAACATGTGCACTTCATCCTTCTGTTTCCCATTCGATAATATTATACTCATTAATAGTTCATTCTGCTTAAGCAATGTTTGCATTAGCACAGCATTTGTGTTCACTTCCGACTTGTCATCTGGATTGCCGAAAATCATGTGGTTAACATCATCCTTACTATACTGCGCCATGCCTTCAAGGTCGCTGCTAGTATCGTCCATGGTTTTTTTATTTATTTATTTTTTTATCCTTTTCAATCCCACTTCTGATGTAAGAAACTCATAATTTTATAACACTATTACATTCTGTATATTTTAATACTAAAAAAATATTGCACCTTCGTGAGCCACATGCGACGTACAAAGATGCTACCTCTAATAATTTACTAATGGTAGTAACGACAATAATAATAGTAATCGTAATGATGATAGTAACGACAAAGATAATAATAATCGTAATGATGGTAGTAACAACAAAGATACTATTACAATACTTCATATATATTGTAAATATGTCTGTAGCTATATTATTTTTATCATGTCTTTTGTAAATAATATATATACCTATATTATTTTTTAACTTGATTATGTATGATGTATAAAATAAAAACAGGATTATTATAAAGCAAAAATGTTTTTATTCGAAAAAAAAAATAATATATATATATAATTCAAGTATTATTATTAAACCATTTTCTAAGTGCAAATATTTTATAAAATGTACATTGTTTAGGGTTTAAGCCCATATGAAAAATACAACAAGGTAAATTATCATCGGTGCACTGATTTAATCGTGGACAACCCATTTCTTCAATGTTGATAACGGTAGTGTGTGGTATAAATTCCGTGATTGGCTTTTGTTTCTGTTCGCCTTTAACGTATATGAATTCGAATTTCAACGAGTTTAAAATTCGATCTAATTCTTCGTACTCCACGTCACCGTATCCTATCGATAATCCGTGATGATTGTGCTCATGCCATTTATTCGTTCTTCGACTAGATATGCTCTGGGCGTTGTTGCAATGTTTAAAAATCCAGTGTTGTGTCGCCCAAGTCTCGGTATCGATAACCGACATTTCTTTAATGAGATACTTGGAGTCAGCTCCGAGAACGCATTGAATATCTAATATAGCCGACGACATGATGTTATGCACGTGTTGTAGGTATAACAGTAGCTATTGTACTGTCCTCCGTAATAACGGTGTCTATATAGTTTACGCGTAAAGTTAATTTTACAATTTCCCCCTCCAGTGTAGACAAGGTGGTTAACAATTTATTAACATTAGTTTCAATCACGTATATACGAATATTAGACGTTGCATTAAGATTATCGATTTTCTCAAGATTTTCACCAATATACTTATCATTTAATTTCAATTTTTTTTCGAATTTGTCACACGTTCTAATAAGATTCTCGATTTTTTCATAATTTTCACAAATTATCGCATAATTTTATATTGTTTTCAAGCTTATCGGACGTTATAATAAGACTCAATTTTTTTACGATTTTCTCCAATCGAATCATCGAGTTTTTTCAATCTGTTTTCAAACTTTATATTTCCGTCCGCGATCAACTTATTCGTCTTACTCGACAGAGTACTACCGAACACGTCCATGATTGAGATATAACTGGATGTATTTTCTGACATCACTAGCTTTTATCCAATTATTATGAGAACTGTCGAAACCCAACCACTTGAGTAATACTTTATTTCTGTTTTTACGTATTATTTTTTCGATTAAATAATCGTTTGGAAAATTTGTCTTGTTAATTTCTTCCGAGTAAAACCAGCCTGCGATAGGTATCTCGTTATAATCTCTCAGCTGATATGTTGGTGGTAAAGTTTTATTTATTTTGACTATTGTAAACACTTCTGTCGACCAATTTGCTAGATATCCTTTGGTAAATACACCTTTATGTGTACCTATTCGAACACTATCGCCTACTTTATATTTATTTTTTTTATTTGAGATATTACGATTTTTCAAAACAACTGCTAAAGGATTTTCATCGGCCTGAGCCAGTGTCATTCCTATAGTTCTATGTTTTGAGTTGTTATAATCGTTAATTAACATGGGCAAAAAAGAAACACAATCTCTAGAGCCACGAGCTGTAAACTCTCTAAACATTTTGGTTTTTAATGTTCGATTGAACCGTTCGACTATGCACGCCTTTGTCGCAGTATACGTTGAATACTTTTTAATTCCATACTTTGCCATCAACGTATCAAATATTACATTATAAAATTCTTTTCCATTATCGAGTTGTAATAATTTCGGTGAACGATCAGCTAATATTTTAGCCATCGCATTGGAGATTTCGACAGCAGTTTTAGATTTGACGGGGATGGCCCATGCGAATTTCGTAAAACAGTCGATTACACATAAAATGTATTTAAAACCTTTATTTTTCCTCGCGTGCGGTATCATTTCAACCAAGTCCGCCTGCCATAGATCGTTTTTACCGTAAACATTAACTATACGTCTGATGTAATTTTTTCTCGACGGCTTGTGGAGTTCAAACGCTATTTCACGTTTAGACATTGGGAATCCTCTTTATTATCCCGGCTTCGAACAACTCTTCGAAAATAGAAAGAATTTCGTTAGATACAGACGTATTACCAGCAGTTTGAGATGCTAATAGTAATCGCAATCTGTCGACGAGTTCATTCGGGTTGTCCCAATATACTAAATTATGCTTTTGTAATTTCAAACCACCATATTTCATACCTTTACCAGATCGAAACAGATTTTCAATGATAGTTTCATACTTGGTTCCGCCTTTTCTAATTCTCAAACCATCTGCAGTTAAATGAGCTGAAGTTTTAATTAGAATCTGTTTATATGATATTAGGTCTTCGGGTGTATATAATTTAGGATTTTTCGAAAAAATTAATTGTTCGAGTCCCGGTGTTAGCGGGTAAGAATAATCTTCAAAACTAATTGTATGATCTTCGTTAAATGTTATTTCTTTATTTCCAAGTATAATACGTCCGTGGTCGCTGCGTTTACTCGGACCATATAATTTATCTCTAGTGTTTGACTGAAACCAGTGATCGATTTTTGATTCGATATTTTGTTTTTGATCTATAGAGAAACTATTTTCAATTAAAGAATCATCTACCGCCGTCGCCGCCGCCGCCGCCGTTATCGGTTCTACATAATATTCTTTTTCAATTTTCGACTTGACCGTATTATTGTTTTTTATGGGAATTTTCTGCGATATTTCAGTTAGCGGTTCTATAATAGGTTTGAATGTATGTTCGACTAATGATCGTGTATTAGCTTCGCCGCTTCTCAATACGTCGTATTTACGTTTAATATTTCCTTTGGCCTTGACTATTTCATTTAACACTGAACTACACTCGTCCATGATTAAACTGGTAATGATATGGATGCTTGTGGGGGCCCGGTAATTATATAACTACAAATGTATCAAATCCCAGACGGTAACGTCCTTTATCGCGTTCACTATCCTTGCATATAACAACAAACGAGAACCGATCGCGGTTCCAGCAGGCGACACAAAAATGTTTAAACTCTACGTAAGTCATATCACCGGAACAGTGTTCGTTATATGCATGTTTCAAGTTTGTCTCGTCTTGTTTGAACAGCACGATTAAATTTGCATTATCGCGTATTAATTGTTTAGGTACTTTTGAATAACTCTGAGCTAAATAAAATATATCTACTTTATTGTGTCTTCCTCGAGAAAAATATTCCCTTATTATGTTCTGTTGTTCGCCGATTACGTCGTCCATTATAAACACAGAGTTTGGTAAAACCTTTTCAGGTGAAATAACCGTATCATTTTCAAAAAATGTGAATATGTTAACAC